>BQNB010056302.1:0-22954 GCA_026074375.1 Tanacetum coccineum | reverse complement strand
AAGGTTTCACATCTTCATGATGTGAAAAAGATTTTTAGGTACTTAAAAGGTCAACCAAAATTGGGCCTTTGGTATCCAAAAGATTCTCCTTTTGATTTGGTAGCATACACTAATAGTGATTATGTTGGAGCAAGCTTAGATAGGAAGTCTACAACAGGAGGTTGTTAATTCCTTGGATATAGATTAATATCATGGCAGTGCAAGAAACAGTCAGTAGTTGCAAATTCCACAACAGAAGCTGAGTATGTGGCTGCTTCAAGTTGATGTGGACAAGTGCTTTGGATTCAAAATCAACTACCTGATTATGGGTATAACTTTATGCATACCAAAATCTTTATTGACAATAACAACACTATTTGCATAATTAAAAATCATGTTTTTCATTAAAAAACAAAGCATATAGAGATCAGACACCATTTTATTAGAAATTGCAATGAAAAGAAATTGATTCAAATGGTCAAAATCTATACTGACAAGAATGTTGCAGATTTGCTTACAAAAGCTTTTGATGTAAGTAGATTTCAATATTTGATTGTTAGTATTGGAATGCTAAATCTTTAAAGTCTTTAATATCTTTATGTTTTTGTAGAGTTTTGTATGAATTCGTACTGTTATTCATGTCATTAAAAGTTTCTGCTGTTAAGTATAATTAGTGCTGCTGGTTATACTTAATACTGCTAAGTTTCTACTGTTAGTTATACTTAATACTGCTAGGTATAATTAATACTGTTATAATTTTAAAAATTGCTATGGCTTATATTTTCTTGGTTTTTGGACTAACATTTTGCAGAAAAAGCAAAGAAAAGTATTAAATTGATGATGGAAATGCTGTTTGGAAAGAAATTGGAGTTAATGCTGGTGATTCAAAGTTAATGCTGCTAGGCATAACTTACTATTGTTGAGTTACTACTGCTGGGTCGTTGAGGGTATTTTTCATAAATACTTTGATTAAGGGTTTCAATCAATCATCTAATCGATTTCATTCTCTCATATACTCTCTAATTACAAACTCTAACTCAATTTTATCATCTATTATCAAAACCCAACACAAATGACGACTCTAAATTTGCTGATACTCATAATATGGTCGCATTTTTGTCTAAACCCACAGAGAGTGATGGGTTTGAACAAATTGTGGATTTTTTGAATGCACACCATATAAGGTATGCATTAACGATTAATCCTACTATATATATTTCTTTCATTGAACAATTCTGGTCTACTGTCAAGGCCAAAACTATCAATGGGGAAGCCTACAGTTTGCTGATACTCATAATTTGGTCGCGTTTTTGTCTAAACCCGCTGAAAGTGAAGGGTTTGAGCAGATAGTGGATTTTCTAAATGCAAATCCTATAAGATATGCACTAACGATCTAATCCTACAATCTATACTTCGTGTATTGAACAGTTCTGGGCTACTGTCAAGGTGAAAACTGTCAATGGGGAAGTACAGTTACAAGCCCTAGTGGATGGAAAGAAGATCATCATTACTGAGTCGATTGTGAGAAGAGATCTTCAACTAGAAGATGCTGAAGGTATTGATTGTCTACCCAATGCTACTATCTTTGAACAACTTACACTCATGGGGTATGAGAAAGTTTCACAAAAACTTACTTTCTATAACACATTCTTTTCCCCTCAATGGAAATTCCTTATTCATACTGTTTTACAATGTCTAAGTGCTAAGACTACTACATGGAATGAGTTTAGTAGCACTATGGCATCTGCAATCATCTGTTTAGCTACAACAGAGTTTAAAAACTTTCCAATAGTATATATTTGAAAAGTAGGTGCAGAACTTGGAAAATGTGTTTGGTAAAATTCTTGAAGTATTAAGATTTGTACAAGTGTTTTTGAGAAAACAACTGAAGGAATGTCAAATCATAAAGGATTTATGTTACACCTCTCTCTAAGAAGATTTTTTGGGGGGGGGGGGGGGGTGGGGGGGGGGGGGGGGGGAAATATGAGAAGTGTAGTGGAAAGATTTTCTGAAAGAGAAACACCCTTATGAAAACAAATGGTGGTACAACATTAGAAGAATGGTGAAGGTTAGAAATCCCTCTGATCCCATCATACGCCCACTATCTATTCAACCATCAACATCTCAACCTAAAAGAAACAAAAACTATGAGGATAAGAGAAGGACACTGAGATACCTCAGTCTAGTGTTCCTTACAGAAATGTGCTGATGTGGCTGTCAATGAGAGTTGGATGACAGTTTGGAATGGGTTGCCACACATGCTACTAGCTTAGTTGTAGAGGCATTATAGGGGTACATAGATAAGACCCATCTAAGGCAAACACCTATGAACCAATTTCCTCTAGGAATAGTTCAGGTGGTGGTCCTACGCGCCAAGAAACCATGTGTTCCCCCCCGGCCCCCCCAGCTTGCTACCTATTGCTCAGAAGGTCTGAGAATGTATCTAAAACATTCATGATCCATGCCGCAAGAGGTTAACACATTCAAAGTGGTAAGGATAGAGTGAAACTTGAGTATTCATGGAATTTTGTACCAAATTGCAACAAAGAGTTCTTGACCTGGAGGAACATAAAGACTGTCAAGCTCAGGAGATTATAAGTTTTAAATCTAGAGTCAAGAAAGTTGAGAAGAAAGGAGGATCAAAACTCAAAGCTCATAAGATTATACAGGTTGGTAGATCTGCTAAGAATGGTTTCCTTGATGATGCTATTTAGGTGATCAGCGAGGTGCATCCAAACAGGGGAGGAAAATTGATGACATTGATAAAGATGCAGAGATTTAATTGATTGATGGAAATCGGAGAGGTATGTTGATAATCTAATGTTTGATACAGGCGGTTATTGATGATGAAGGAGTATTTGACAGACATGATATGTTGAAAAAGAGATTAATGTGGCTAGAAAAGGAAGTTAGTATTGCTGGGTGGGGTTTTTTTTCTTTTTTCCCCCCCCCCCCCCTTTACCATTTTTTCCCTTTTTATCCATTACTACTGCTGGATGAAAGTAGTTACTACTTGTTAGTCCAATGAAACTACAATTGCTGATGATTGACTCCTTGCTCAGATTTAATAGAGATCAAAAGTGCAAAATCTTAAATCAAAGTGGTTGTGTTAGGAGAGTCCGAGTAAATCTACACAAGACAAGACCCCAAAACTAACATCGAAGATAAAGGTAAAGGGTATACATGGAAGAGCCTGTGAAAACAACAAAGAAAAAGATCAAATTAGTCATGAGTGAGGAAGTTGCCTCAAAGACTTCAGCTTCAATGCAAGCTGAATTAGAGGAAGAAGATAGGATTGTATGACAAAGAGAAGAAGAAGCCAACATTGTTTTATGGAGATCCATGTGCAAGCAATGATAGATGCTGATTATCAAATGGCTCAACAAGCAGAAGAACCAAGAGAAGTTGAGTATTTATCAAGAGAAGTCCAAGTTGTTGGTAAAACTCTTGAAGCAGAAAGATAGCACTTTGCAGCCAATAAGAGTAAAAGAAAAGCGGAATAAACCACCAACTAAAAGCTCAAAGAAAATTACAATGTCTACTTATCTGATAAACATGGTTGGACCCCCCCCCCCCCCCCCCCCCCCCCCAACAAGCACAATCAATTAAAGAATAAAAGCTTTGATGATATTCAAAAGTTATTTGACAAAGCTATGAGAAGGGTAAACACATTTGTAGATATGGATACAGAATTGGTAGAAGGTAATGAAGTAAGAGCTGAAGCAGATATAACCATAAGAGAGCAGTTCAAAAGGCATGCATAGCTGGAACAAAGAAAGTATTAGGAGGCAAAAAGGTGGATGTGGATAAAGAAAGGACAGAGATTCAAAGACTAATAGAAGTTGTTCCTATAAATAGGAAGTAGCTATTGATGCTATTCCTTTGGAAACTATCCTCCATGCATGTTAATACATGATCCAAAAAAAGGGAGAAAACCTAGTACCTGATAATCAGGGCTGATGAAAGTTCAAAGATGTACTTAGTCTTCAGTCATATGCTCAAAAGCTTTGACAATGAAGATTTGGAAACCCTGTGGAAATTGGTAAAAGCTAAGCATGGATCAACAAGGCCAGAGGAGAGCTATGATAGAGTGTTATGGGGTGATCTAAAGACAATGTTTGATCCACATGTTAAAGATCAAGTATGGAGGAATCAACAGGATTACCAATGTTGGATGTAAAAATTATATGACTCATGTGGAGTTCATTCTTTAAGATGCAACATATGCACATTCATATGCTGGTAGAAAAGAGATATCCCCTTACACCTGCTACAATTACTGATATGTTAAACAAGAAGCTTTAATGTGATCATTGAGTGAAATGGTATTATAGCTCTTAATTTCTCACAAAAACAGCGTAAGAATCAATGAGTGTTTGATGCATGATAGGTGTATAATACACATATCCGTTAACACCAATAATGAATCCACTAAATGACTAAAAACATACTTAAAATGGATAAAATATACTTGTTTTTGTGTTTTGTGTGTGCAGGTACGGATATATCAAAAATCACAAGAAAACCGTCAAAAACAGGTAAACACGAACACGAGAAACGGAAGAGCACAAGAGAAGCCAAAGATTCAAAGCAAAGCCAGAAAAAAAGTCAAGCTTCGGTCAAAAATGGTCAAAAGTCAAAGTATAGTCAAACCTTGTCAACAGAAGTCACTTACAAAAGGAGTAAATCCAAATTTCTCATTTAAGTCCCTTAAGTTTCAAAAGTTTACACAAATGATCCCTAAAAGCTAAATGGGCCTTAAATTTACCTAAAACCCTACCCGGATACAAGGCCTATTACAAAAGCCCAAAACCCTAGCCCAATTCCCTTTATTTAAACCAAGAACTTAAAATGCAATTATGAAAGTTCATTTTACATAGGACTTTTATAACCAAAGGTGAAGGGACCATATTTGCTAATACTCCAAAGTTTCAAACGAATTTACCCTTATTCAGTTAAAAAGAAAAAGGGCGCGAAGAAATGAACACTGTTCATTCATCGTCCCAAAATTCACCACGCAGTCAAATGAGAGGGCTTTTACCAATTGGAGGTCAAAAAGACAATTCATGGGACAATAAACACAATGGCAGGGAGAAATAAGTCAATCGAAGGCTCTTATTGGTTCACTCAAGCTATCAAGCCACGTGGATGTAGAGAAAGCATAAAAGAAGAGGGGTTTTATACTGGAAGCACTCATATAACTAGCACAAGGACGTCACATCAAAGGATTGCCAGCTTGGCAATCCGTGTGACTATCACTTGATCAAACGGCTTAGATTAGCTCTCCAATGATTGAGAATTTGGACGGCAATGATTGAAAGGAGCGTGGGATGCAAGCCAAGACTTAGAAGCTTCATCAGCTAGCTATAAATAGAGCTCACACTCTCTCTCACACACACACACGTAGAATAGCTTTTAGTTTTAGCTTAATTTTTAATTTTTAGCTTAAATTTTCTTTAAACTTTGTAATTCTTCCTTTTAAGCATTGTAATCAAGTTTTATGTTAATGAAATTCAGTTTTTTAATAGTCTCTCATAAGCTCTTTGTTTTCATAAGCTCTCACTTTTCCTATTAAATGCTAAGCTAAATATCATAAGCTAGTGAATAAGCTCTTATTAGTCTCTAAGCTAATAATTGAGCTCAAATCTTACCTTAATCATACCTTAACTCTTAAAATCAGCTAATAACCTTATCACATTTGCTTAATTGGATTTTAGCTTATGGAAGGGGATCCAAAGATGGAAGGGATCCCATGGACTCTACTGGTTTATCCTAGGATAAGTCAGAGCTGTTGATAAGCTCATTTGAGCAATTAGCTTTTGTTTAGCTAAAGCTTCAAGTAAGTTTTCCTTGTCTTTCAAATTTTTAGCTTAATAATTGCTTATTAGTATAGATCTGCTTATTAGCTTTATTTAGTTGCTTTTTGAGCTTGTTAGTGTTTCTATTCTTATTAGTCATTTTTTCATCTGTTTTAGGTTAATATAGACTAGATCTTAGTTTTCTTAATATTGTGTCTAAAACCTTAAAAAACCTAAAATAATTAGTTTGCATTGTCATTCAAATCTTTGATTCTAGCTAGTGATTGATAGATCATGTTTATTAAGGTTGTTTTAAGTTGTTAGTGATCTGGTATTAAGGGTTTAGTTAATTTGATTTAATATTCTTAAGCTTATTGAAATCTGTCTAGTCTAAAGGTGTGTTTGGTATTAAGCTTTGGTTGACCTCTTTATTGTCAATGCCAGTTTGTGATTTCTTTTTGGATAGTTTGATTATCATAATTGATAAGGTTTTGAGTAGATTTGAGGTATTAGTTTAAGTTATTAATGAATTTATGGCTTAATTAAGTTTGCCTGCTGCTCCTGGGGATGTTTCCTTTGAATTGTACTTATGAAAATTTGATAAGCTCATTTGAGCGTATTTGTGTATTGCATTGTGTTTCAAAACACACTCAAATAGAGTGTGAAGTGCAAGTTTTCCCTTAAGGAAACCTGCACAATTTGTGTTTGTGGCTTTGCCATTTTGCACTAGCAGTAGTAACCTCAGTTACTACTGTCTGTTTTTCTATTAGCTTTTTCTTAGCTTAATTGATTTTCAAAATGATTTTTAAAAGTTGTTTTACGTAGTATTTCAAGTCTTAAAAAAGGTTTTATAAGCTAGGATCATAAGGATCCTCTAGCGTAATTAAAATAAAAAAAAATAAGCCTAAAGTCCCCCTTATGGATGTTGATATAAAGGCTACCAGTTCTAATTCTAATGTTAGTACTGTTGGGCTGTATTTAGCTTTTTATTAATAGTTTAAGTTGTCAACCTCTTTTAATTTAGCATTATTAGAGTAGTTTTGATTAGATTTAAGCTTTCTAAGTTAGAGTTAAGTCTGTTTAAGTTCAGTTTCTTTATTGTTTTTTGAGTTTTTGAGTTCTTTGTAATAGTTCCTGAGTTTTCTACTTTAATCTTCAAATTCAATTAGCTTTTAGTATTCATAGGTTAAGTAGCTTATTAGTTTTAGATAGTACACATCATTAGCTTCCCAGAACAACTTTTGGTTTTCAAAATGAGCTTATATTTAAGCTTGTGCAAGCTCTTATGTGGTCATACAAGCTTTTCAAGCTCAAATATACCCTCTTGCATGTAACTACTTTTTTTCATATGCTCTTTTAAGCTTAATATTGGTTTTCAGTTAATGTTGTCTTTATTAAAATAGCTTAAAAACTTGTCCTCTTTAGTTTTTAGCTTTTGGTTTTCAAAAATTTTCAAAAAATAAATAGCAAAAAGGGTGTGTTGCCAGACCTAGAACCCACGACCTCCCACACACAACACACATGTTTTAACACCATGCTACAATAGCTCATCCAATCTATTCTCCCCACATTTAATACTAGTAGACTTTTTCATTTCCTTTTTATTTTATAAGCCGTAGCTTATACAAGCTTATTTAGAGCTTATTCTTTAAGTTGGGGACTTGGTTATATTTTTCCTAGGATCTTTGTTACATTTTGCACTTTTCCTGAATTTTCCAAATTTTTCCCTTTATTTTATAATTTTCTAGGATTTTTCGTAGGTTTAAAAATTGAAAAATCAATAAAAAATAGAAAAAAGTTTTATAAAAATACAAAAACAAATAGTTATTTAGTATTAGAATAATTACTTTAGTTTTACATTCAGGGAATATCATTTTCAACACTTTTATATTTTTAATTTCATTTTTTTGAGCTTTTAATTTTAATTTTAAAAATAGGATTTTAATTTTTAAAAAATAGTTAAAAATAGTTTTCTGAGTTTTTATGTTATTTTAGACTTTTCTAAGTTTAAAAATCATTTTTCTTAATTTTTAGGACTTAATTTGCTATTTTTTAGGATTTAATTAGATTAAAATAGTTTTTAATTCATAATAAATTCAAAAATAATCAAAAAAATGTTTTTCTTTTTCTTAAAATTTTCTTTTGTCCTAATTTAGGTTTAGAAATTTAGTTTACATTTTTAGGAGTTAATTTTAGTGTATTTGCTTATTTGTCGCTTTTAATTGCTCCCGTTAATTTGTTTAAGTGTTTAATAGCTTTTAATTGTTCATTTTAATTGTTGCTTTTAATTATTAGTTATAGAAACTCAAAAATATATTTTCTCTCATTCAAATCACAATCCAAGCTAAAGCAAGGTTTCAATTTCACAAGTCGTTGGGGAAACGACCCGGGTGATCATACTTCCCGGTTAAATATACGTATTATATATATATATATATATATATATATATATATATATATATATATATATATATATCTTTATATAGATATTTATATATATATATATATATATATTTCTTGTATGAGTGAATTTTCGTTAGTGAATTTTCTTAATTGCTCTTGTAGTATTATATTTATATTTTATTAGTGTATTAATCTATTTATCAGTTTTTGCGCCGTTGCCGGGGACTTGTGTTAAAGATTCGTTGTTTACGTTTGTGATTGGTTTGAAGTTCCTTTCGTCCTCGAAAGTTTCAATTTTTGTTAAATATTCCAAAAATCAAAAATTAAAAATATAAAAGTAAAATAATATTTTCTTTTCTTTTTAGTATAGTTATCATATTAAAATAATATAAATATAATAAAAAATAAAAAAATTTAAAAAATTATCCTTAAAAAATAAAATAAAAACACAAAGTTGGTAAAAGAACACCAACATATAATACCTTCAATTGAGGTATTATCATAAATAAGTTCCTGGTTGAACTGAAAGTTACCCCCAAATCGATACCTAAGATTCAAAAACTTGCCATTTGTGTCACTTACGATATACGGCTCCCTTAAGAAGAAATTTTTAAGAGCTACCGTGAAGTAAGTTGATTATTTGGTTTTAAGTTGTCTTCCGTGTATCCGTTTAAAATTGATTGTTAAAAAAAAATTCAAAAATCCAAAAAAAAATTAGTGTAATTTTTGTTTACTTTTTAATTTCTTTATTTTTAGTGCATGCGCACTCGATCTCAAGCTCGTAATCGAAATCGTCGACAACAACAAATAACAACGGTTATTGTTGAGGAACCCGAGTTTCCAATGGCGACGATCAGTACCATGGCTCAAATGCTACAAGCTCCATCGATGATACGAAGATGCAATTGATTGTACCAGCGTTAAGCAAACCATTTTGAGTTAAACAAACTTTGATTAAGTCTTGTTCAAGTAATCAATTTAGGGTAAACAAGACCTAAAATCTTCTTCGATTTGTCAAACGGTTACTTCTACGTTTAGACATTCCTGATTGTTACATAATAACAACGATTAAGCTTTTGCTTTTTTCCTTTTCACTGAGGTGAGCCAGACTTGGCTGATAAGGAACCCACCTCGATAGATTCTAACGTGGGATGATCTTGTTCGAAATTCATAAAACCAATTTCTTTCACACCTTCGAAACAACTACCTTCGAATTATAAATCACTACTTTACCAAAGAACTGAATGAAACTTTAACGAAGCATGGAACGTTTCAAAAGAATTCTTCGTCAATTGTCCTCGTCTGGTTCTCGAAATTACCACAACTTGATACGTTTTACCATAGTCTTTGAATACCATGATCAAAGATGCTTTAGATTCCGCCACGGGTGGCAATTTTCTAGATAGATGCTCGTGATGGTTTAGCAATTAGTGAGAGTAAATCCAAGTTCGTTATTCATAGAAGTCATGCAATTGAACAAGATGAGTACGAATGTTTTTCCTTTTCTACTTCTACACCTTCTCAATTTCTTTTGAATTCCAACAACTCGCCGCTTTCTTAAAGACAAAATGGATATTTCGAATGAAGCACAATTACGAAATAAGATGATAAGTGAAAAGAATGTTACGACTCCTGCTTACCGTCAAAGCAGTCGAGGAAGTTTGTGTAATCATGTGGTTCAAAATCATACTTCAACATTTGTCCGTTACACGAGAGTGGAAACGATTTCCGTTTTTCATGATAACATTTATCAATTCCAACAAACCGCCGCCGTTGGCAACTTTGTCAAAGGAATCCCTCTAATTTGGGCTCAAATCAGGATGAGGACCACTGTTTTAATCACCAAATGTTCAAACACAACCAAGGGAAACCAAAGCCGTTATCAAGGAAACAATTTTCAATATCGAATTCATAAACCATGGAGGCAATTTCAATCAAACCTCAAACAATCAAGCGTCAAGTTTTTCATACACGGTTTACCATATGTAACCAATTTATGCTCCTACGCCTCAAATCCAAGGTGTTTCGAAAACGGATTTTGAAAACTTCGTCAATGCAAACGATGCGGTGTTGAAGAATGTTCACAATCAAGGTCAAAAATTTGCAAATCAAATGGTAATGTACGAGTTTGTGACAAGCTTTGTAATAATTTCAAAGATTCATCCTCTACTTCGAATTCAGGAACTTTCAAGTCAAACGTAACTAACCCTCGTAAGAAAATTCATGCTATCACACAAGGGCGGTAAGACTTAGGAAGGACTTTGACTTCTTGTTCTACTACGTTGTTTCTATTCCTAAAAAAGAACCCGAACAAAACCCGGAGACATCAACGGAAAAAGTGCAAAATCCAAATTTGGAAAATACCGCACATGTCCCACCTCCGGAGGAAGAAGAATCCATTTTCATGGAATTTCTAAAAACCAGAACAAGAAAACGTTAATGTTGAAATTCAAGATCTTAATTCTCCAAGACCTAATTCATATCAATCTAAACTTCCATACCCCGAGAGGATGAAAGTTAGAGGAGAACGATAAACCAAGTGCTCAACATAAGGCCGGTTCTTGAAGTTGTTCAAACAAACTCGTTAGTAGATTGGATTGAAAGATCTCTTGTCGAAATGGCCAAAGTTCAACAAATGGTTAAGCTCGTTGCTAAGAATAAAGAGAAAAAACTCGAGGAGATCGCCATTACAACCGTGATTGTTGTATGTTCGCTAATCATCATGAACATAATTTCTCGAGAAGCTCAAATGATCCAGGAAAATTTTTTTTTCCATGTGCTTTCATGAATCAATATGGACTAGTGCTTTAGCCGATTCCGGAGCTAGCATAAATCTTTTACCTCATTCTATCTATAAGCAACTGGGGCTTGAAGCTTTGACTCCTACTCGAATGACACTCGAGCTTGCCAATCGTTCCATTACTCACCCGATAGGCATAGCCGAGGATGTTGTAGTTAGAGTTGATGGTTTTACTTTTCTTGCGGATTTTGTGGTGGTTAATTTTGAACCCGACCCGAGAGTGCCTATTATTTTAGGAAGACCTTTCCTTCGCACCGCAAAAGCTCTCATTGATTTGTACGAAGAAACATTGACTTTAAGAGTAGGAAAGGAAGAACTTGTTTATTATGCTGATAAATCTAAGAAAAACAAAAATAAGCATTTTGTTCACGCCATTTCTGTAATCGATTTCTCAAAAGATGATCCGTTTAGTGGCAGTACCACTACTCATTCTCTTAGTTCTTCTCCGGTAAAGACTAGTGATAATCTTGAGGAGTTCGCGATGAACTCACTTTTCTTAAAAAGATATTCAATAAGGAAATTTTCAAGATCACTCAAATCCTCTTTTTGAATTTGATGACAATTTTAAATCTAGCACTATAAATCCTCTTTTTGATGAAATGAAGATGATGTCAGATAAAAATAAAAATTCCACACGTTTCGATGAACCAGTTTTACTCAACACCACCTTTATCCGATAAGGATGACTGTTTTGCTCCTAGACAGATGACAATGTTGAGAGCGTATGCTTTTCTAGCTATGGAAGTTTCTTCTAACTTTGAGGAAGGTTATTTCGATTCAGAAGGAGACGTAACTTTTCTTGATAATCTGCTTAGTGATGATGCTTCCCATAATATCTCGACTTCCGAAGTGATTTCCGATCATGAACCAGAACAAAATGAATCTTCAATTATTTTTTCTCCAAGGAGTGATCCTCTTCACCATGAGTTCGCCGGTGAACTTTTAACACTTCCTTCAGGGAATGATCGTGAATTTGGGGAATATCTTAGTCTTATGACAGTGCTTTGTGAGATTTCAACTTCCCAGTCACAGGAAAATGTTCATGCTAATCAAAGTTCAGTTATCGAGTCTCTTCCCGTATCTCCTATCCCCGTTGAGGATAGTGAACCCGCTCAAGAAGAGATCGATATTTTCCTTATTCCAGATGATTTAATTCCACCAGGTGTTGAGAATGATGATTCCGAAGATGAAGATAATGAGTTACCTAACCTTGACCATCAAGATGATCCGTCAATTCCTCGTCCTCCACCGGAACCACCGGATGTTGAGAAATGTTTTGAACCCGAAGCGGGTATTTTGATAACCAAAGTGTTTAAGGGTGTTTCTAAACCGCATGATTTTATGGCCAATATTTTACCCACCCTTCCCACCCTTGTTTCAGATTTGACCTTCATTCTCTTTCTTTCTTCATTTCTCTCCTTCGGGAGTGAAGACACCGTTTTTGACCCCGGCATCGTCACGTTTCATAAGCCAGTGGCATTTTCAATGAAAGTTTTCCATTTGCTCTCCCTAAGGACGAATTAATTCAGGGATCGAGTCGAGCTTGTGACTCGGTGACCAAAAACAAGCCGCTTCGTGGGAGTTCACCCCATGCTTATCCTTTTCTATTTTTCTTTCTATTTTTAATGTGTTGTGATGTGTTGTGGCTATCCTCTTCCGGTTTCTTGTTGTTTGTTGTGATTTTTGCAGGATTGACCCAACAATTTCTGAAGACTCTCGTGTCCGGTGTTGTATCCCGTTTCACTCGAGCTTCTCATCCTTTGTGTGAAATTAGTTTGGGGAGATCCGATATCCTTTCATCATTATCGATTCACGTTTATCTTTGCATAATTCATAAACGGCTTAGATTTTCGTAGAACCCGACTTTAAACATTGAGGACAATGTTTCGTTTTAGTTTGGGGAGGGAATCTATCGATTTGATGTTACCTGCTTATTGTTTTGTTCTCACGTACCCGTTTTCCCACAAAAATAGCAAAAATTTTAAATTTTTAAGTTCTTATTTGTAGTAAAAAAAGGAATAAAAAATATTAGTAGTTGAAAAGAAAAATAATAATAATAATAATAAGTGTTAAGACACGAATGTAGGTTTTCCGTTAGTGAGAATAAGAAGTAATTTTTGACCCGATCGAATGTGTTGAATTCTAGCTTTTACCCTTAACAATTAATGATGATAGTTTGTGCTAGTCTCATGTAGACTTTAAACATGCTAGACTTGAATCATTAGTAAATGAAGACTTGTGCTAATCTCAAGCAGATTTTAAATATGCCAAGTTGAATTTTATTTAGGCTAGAGTATTTGCGGAATTTTCTTTATTAGAGATTTTAAATTGTAAAGAATAGAGACGATAGTGGTTGATTACGAATTAGGTGCTAAACAAGTTTATTGGAAAAATTAAAGGCTTATAAGAATAACTTGTGTTTTTCTTCCCTGAAAGTTCCTTAAATGATTAAATTATACGTGTTCTCTTTAATTTTTACCTATTAGAGTTTTATCTTTAAAAGTCTAATCACCATATTTAGAAAAAAAAGCTTATCGATGATGAAGTCAAACATCATTGGTAAATATGAATTTTAGTTCAAGTTTATACTTTGGTTTTCTAAAATGAAATTTTTCTATTTGCAAAAATAATGTGTTATTAGTAAGTTTTACTTTAAAAAAATGTAGTTGGTGAATAAAATGATGCAAGTTATAAATCCTTAGTGTTAATAAATAATATACAAACTCCATCGCAATAAAGTACATGGGCATTTGTCGGTTCGCTCCCGATGTGACATCGAAGAAAGGGTGGAGGAGGTATATTTAGGGTTGGTATCATAAAAAGTACCGAGGCTCTTGTCGGAGGCGTGACCGATGTGCGTCGAAGAAATGTGATACCAGTTCCTAGGCCTAAATAATTGTATAATAATAATAATAATGTGCAATGTCTAGAAATAAATAGTAAAAGTTTCCTTCTCTAAAACCAAGGTATTCTTTTGAACTAACGTTTGCAAAAGTCTACAAAGCTTTTTCATCAGAAGTTCATGCGTCTCGATTATTATTCTCCGGATGGGGTGCCAATAAGCTTAGCACTTACCTATGCGTGTTGGGATGCTAGAGAAGAAAAGTCATTCATGGGTCAAGTGTAAAACCAACGAGTCTTTGCTAAGGGGGTTTTTGTTTGCTTGAGTTGTGATCCTAACTATGTGATTAACATATTAGCCCACAAGCCAATGTGTAAAGCTTCTGGTCGGATTTCAAACTATCTAAAATATGTGGATTTAATGGGTTTAATTAATATGAGCACACACACTTAAATTATGTTTTATGTCGGGAAGAGAAATTCTCAAGTTGTAATATAAGTAGTCTTAGCATCTTAGCTCGTACTTAACAGTGATGTTATTTTTAAGCTTAGCATGGGAAAAGTGAAAATTTGGGAATGATGAAGTTATCTTTTAGACACTTAATTGTGCTTTTTGCTCTATGATCCTTAAAGTTACTAATTAGGTAATGAAAACAATACATTATATCCACACAAGAATAAGTTGTAGTTAGGAAGTTAATTATTAAGAAAAAAATCATAAAAAATAAAAAATCTTTGAAAATAGGAAATCAGGTGTTTTATAACTTGTGATCTCTTAGCTCTCTCAACAAAAATCTTTGCTACTTTTCAAAGGTTTGGTTTGGGGAAGTTTCGAGGTATTTGGTTATAAGGCATGTGATATTGCGTGAGGACACGCAATCGTTTAGTTTGGGGAATTTTGATAGGTGTAAAATACACATATCCGTTAACACCAAAAATAACCCCTAAATGACTAAAAACATACTTAAAATGGCCAAAATATACTTGTTTTTGTGTTTTGTGTGTGCAGGTACGGATATATCAAAAATCATAAGAAAACCGTCAAAACAGGCAAACACGGACACGAGAAACGGAAGAGCACAAGAGAAGCCAAAGATTCAAAGCCAAAGCCAGAAAAAGTCAAGCTTCAGTCAAAAATGGTCAAAAAGTCAAAGAAAGTCAAACCTTGGTCAACAGAAGTCACTCACAAAAGGACAAATCCTAAAATATTCCATTTAAGTCCCTTAAGTTTCAAAAGTTTACACAAATGATCCCTAAAAGCTAAATGGACCTTAAATTTACCTAAAACCCTACCCGGATACAAGGCCCATTACAAAAGCCCAAAACCCTAGCCCAATTCCCTTTTATTAAACCACAAGGACTTAAACTGCCAATTATGAAAGTTATTTTACACTAGGATTTTAATAAACCAAAGAGAGGGACCATATTTGCTAATACTCTAAAGTTTCAAACGAATTTACCCTTATTCAGTTAAAAAGAAAAAAGGGCGCGAAGAAATGAACATTGTTCATTCATCGTCCCAAAATTCACCACGCAGTCAAATGAGAGGGCTTTTACCAATTGGAGGTCAAAAAGGACAATTCATGGGACAATAAACACAATGGCAGGGAGAAATAAGTCAAATCAAGAGCTCTTATTGGTTCACTCAAGCTATCAAGCCACGTGGATGTAGAGAAAGCACAAAAGAAGAGGGAGGCACGATTTTCTCCAACCGTCCTTTCTAGAATACGTTTCAAGCCACGATTGGACACCTCCACTTGACCGCTCGTTTGAGGGTGATAAGCGGTAGCAAGACGATGAGTGACCCCATACTTAGACATTACTTTAGCAAATTGATCATTACAAAAATGGGTCCCACGATCGCTTATAATAGCTCTAGGTGTTCCGAATCGGGCAAAAAGAGATTTCAAAAACTTAACTACAACTCGAGCATCATTTGTGGGGAGCGCCTTTGCTTCCACCCACTTTGAAAGATAATCAACGGCAACGAGGATGTATTTATTCCCATGTGAAGACGGAAATGGTCCCATAAAATCGATACCCCAAACATCGAAAATTTCACAAACTTGAATAGCGGTTTGAGGCATCTCATCTCGTTGTGAAATTTTGCCTTGTCTTTGACACGTATCACAAGATTTGATCATAGCATGGGCATCTCGATATATGGTTGGCCAAAAGAAACCGGCATCAAATACTTTTCGAGCAGTGAGATTGGCACTATGATGGCCCCCGGTGGGTCCTTCATGACAAGCTTTGAGGATATCATTAGCTTCTTGCCCATGCACACACCTTCAAATGATTTGATCTGTAAAAATAAGAAAAAGATAGGGATCGTCCCAGAAATAATGTTTAACGTCCTTGAAAAACTTCTTCTTTTGTTGAGTCGTCATTCCTTTGATGATAAAATTCCCCGCATAGAAATTTGCATAGTCCGCAAACCATGAGGTATTTCCACTAGATATTACACCATGAGGTATTCTAACACATCCTTATGAGGATTCTCAAGTCTAGATAAATGATCGGCCGCGAGGTTCTCACTTCCTTTTTATCACGGATGGTGATATCAAATTCTTATAGGAGAAGAACCCACCGGAGCAATCTCGGCTTGGCATCTTGTTTATTCATAAGGTACTTTAAAGCCGAGTGATCCGTATACATTATGCTTTTGGATAAGACAAGATATGGCCGAAATTTTTCAAAAGCATACACTACGACAAGCATTTCTTTCTCCGGCGTAGTGTAATGAATTTGAGCTTCGGTCATTGTCTTACTAGCATAATGTATAGGCTGAAAATGCTTCATCTTTCGTTGTCCTAAAACCTCACCAATCGCGAAATCACTTGCATCACACAAAAGTTCGAAAGGTAGGTTCCAATCTGGGACAACTAAGATCGGAGCTTCGGTAAGCTTCTTTTTAAGAGTCTCAAAAGCATCAATACAATCCTTAGAAAACACAAACAGTGTTTCCTTCTCAAGATGCGTGAGTCATAGGTCTAGTCAGATTTTGGAAAGTCTTGATAAACCGCGTAAAAACCCGCATGACCTAGGAAACTCCTAACACCTTTTACGGTAGTCGGGTGAGGGAGCTTAGCGATAACATTGACTTTAGCACGATCGACCTCAATTCTTGACTTCGAAATTTTATGACCTAACACAATTCCTTCTCTACACATAAAGTGGCACTTTCTTCCCAATTAGAAACAAGAATTCTTGTCTTCTACACCTTTTTAGCATGCTTTTACTAAAGGGAGAGGTCACGAATCAAAACTATCCCCAAAAACCAAGAAATCATCCATTAACACTTCCATAGTCTTTTCGATCATATCATGGAATATGGCCATCATACACCGTTGGAAAGTACCGGGAGCATTACACAAGCCAAAAGGCATGCGACGGTACGCGAAAGTTTTTTTTAAGTTTCTTTCTGAGTTTGTAGGATTGATCTTAATTTTCAGATAGGGTAAAGTGTTTGTAGCTTTAGAAGCTTTTCATTTCTAGCTTGTAGACATCATAATCTACTCAGAACACTTTTTGCTTTTTCATTTGAGCTTAAAATGAGCTTTGTGCATGCATTTTAGTGAAATCAAAGTTTTTCAAGCTCATAAGCTACCTTTCTGAGGTCAGACTTTCAAAAAGCTCTTAAGAGTTTAATTTTGAGTTTCAGTTAATGTTCCATTTATAAAAAATGCATAAAAACGTGTCTTCTTTAAATTCTAGTATTTAGTTTTTGCAAAAAAGTGAAAAAAATAATAATAACAAAAAGGGGTGTGTTGCCAGACTAGAACCCAAGACCTCTCCCTCACAAGCCATACGTCTTACCAATATGCTTCAATAGCTCATCCGTTTATACTTTGCACCATTTAATAGATAACCACGTTTTCAGTTTCCTTTTTCTTAATAAGCCGTAGCCTATTAAGCTTATTATAGGACTTATTAGTTAAGCTGTTAGGGAGTTAGCATTTTTCTAGTATTCTTTGTTGCTTAAGAGATTTTCCCTGAATTTTTGGTAATTTTTCATTAAGTATTTTATTTTTAATCATTTTTCTTAAGTTTTTAATTTCGAAAAATCATAAAAAATAGAAAAAGTTTCAGAAAATTACAAAAAAATAGTTTTTAGTTTTATAAAAAGTACTTTTAGTTTTACATTAAGAAAAATCATTTTTACCCCTTTTAGATTTTAATTTTCATTTTTGAGCTTTTAATTTTAATTTTAAAAATACGATTTTAATTTTAAAAATAGTTAAAAATAGTTTTCTGAGTTTTTATGTTAATTTAGACTTTTCTAAGTTTAAAAATCATTTTTCTCAATTTTTAGGACTTAATTTGCTATTTTTTAGGATTTAATTAGATTTAATCAGTATTTAATTCATAATAAATTCAAAAACATTCAAAAAAATATTTTTCTTTTTCTTAAAATTTTCTTTTGTCCTACTTTAGGTTTAGAAATTTAGTTTGCATTTTTAGGAGTTAGTTTTACCTTATTTGCTTATTTGTCGCGTTTTATTTGTTTCCCGTTAATTGTCTAAGTGTTTAATTGCTTTTAATTGTTCATTTTAAGTGTTGCTTTTATTTAGTAGCTATAGATACTCAAAAATATCTTTTCTCTTATTCAAATCATAATCCAAGCTAAAGCAAGGTTTCAATTTCACAAGTCGTTGGGGAAACGACCCGGGTGATCATTCTTCCCGGTTAAATATACGTATTATAAATTATATATATATCTTTTAGAGTGAGCTTTTCTTAAGGGAGACTTTAGGAAAGTTCTTAATTACTCTTTTAGAAATATTATATTTCATATTTTATTATGTATCAAGCATCGCCGAGCAATTCTCGTTCAACGGTATCTTAGCTAATTCAAGCAACTTTTCCTTATTCATGAGCAAATTCCTAATCATAGCAGCAAATCTTGGCATCAAAAGTAAAGCATCCGTGAAGCTAATGTCGAAGCGCAAATCTTGAAACATCTTCTCTTTTTGATACGAAGCTTTTTCACGAAGCTTTTGATTATCAAGTCGCAAAGGATATGAAATATTCGGCTTAGGTAAAGTCTTCGGAACATCGGGTTCCAGAATCGGAATGGGGTTAACCGGAGGTGGGATGTGAGCGGTACTTCCTTGGAAATTTGTTTGCTCCTTATCCGTTGTCTCCTTGGTTTCTCGTTCCACTACCTTTTTAGGAGAATGATTAGTAGGAATCGAGGGTCCCTCGTAAACAACACCACTTCGAGTAGTGATCGCTTTCATCTCACCCTTCGAGTTTGGAATGGTATTACTCGGAAGAGAACCCGAAGTTGAGGCTTGGTTTTGAAAGAATCCACTTAACATATTTTGCAAGTTAGTTTGAAAAACATTTTGTTGATTCATCAAAATGGCTTGTTGAGTCTTCATCGTGTTTTGAATTTCATTCTTAAATTCTCCTTTCAACGAATTGATTTGATTTTGCATGTTTCTCATCATTTGATCATTAGTTCTCTTGTAACTTGAAAACTCATTTGAAAACTTTTGTTGAACATGATTATTAGGAACTTGAAAAGGTTGGTTTTGAAATCCTTGATTTTGAAAATTTGGAGCATGATTATTTTGAGCTTGAAAACCTTAATTTCCATGAAAATTGTTTCCCCGATTAAAATTATTCCTTTGACCTTGATTTTGATTATACCTATTTTGACCATTGTTTTGCACCAGAGCAAAACCAGGTGGTGCCATTTGGTTACTAACACGATTTGAAGGGTTAACTTGATTGAAAGAACTCGTTGCCGCACAAACACTAGATTGATTGTTATCGGTATTAGGACAATTGTACCAAGCATGAGGCCCACTACAAGTAACACATATTTCCTCAACCGCTTTAACTAGAGCGGGAGTGACAACTTTTTTAGAAACAATCTCAACTAAGGTCGAAAGTTGGTCCGCAAGCTTATCAATTCTCGAGAAAAGCAGGGAAAAGACACAGTCAAGACAAAGTCCAAGTCTCAAAAAGTCAACCCAAGTCAACCCCGACAAACCCGAAGCCAAAAAGTCAAGAAAAACAAGTTTAGGGACTAAACTTGCTAAGTCCCTAATCTTATTTAAAGAAGAAAAAGAAAGAAAAGGGGTGAAACTGCCAATTTCTCAAAGTTATACCCCAAGGGCCAAAACTGCCAAGGTCCAATTCCTATAACTAACAAGGACCTTGGGTGCAACTCCACTTATAACCCTTGGGGACTTAAACTGCCAAGTCCCCAAACCTTTAACACCACAAGGACCAACCTTGCAATACTCCTTATAACCTTGAGGGACCAAAAGTGGCAAAACCCTAAACCTTTACAATAACTGCAATATATGTTTGTTTTGCATTTGTATTGTGCAGGAAGTGGATATCATCAAAAAGACAGAAAACCAAGCCAAAATGACAAAACTGAGCATGGAAGGGAAAAGACTGTGCAAAATCAAGGCCAAAGTCCAAAAATGCCAAAGTCAGAGTCAATACTGAAGAATCAGCAGTCAAACCGGAGCCGGAACTGAAGAATACTATTGGATGCAATCTTAACCCATCTGATGGGCCGGGAAAGCCCAATAGTATAACTATGAAGACTGTGAAGACCAAATGGGCCCTCAATCAATTACAACAGCCCATTTGTGTGCAATTGACAAAGACTGTGAAGACTTTGAAGGCCCGATCCTAGCCCAGTTACAGCCAATCTCAGCCATTGTACACACAAAACCCACTCCATAACCTTATTGGGCTTGAAAAAGCCCAATAACCAACCCTAAACCTTATTGGGCCCAAACCCAAACCCAGTGGGCCCAATACAAACCCAAGCCCACAATACTTTTTTTTATAAAACACAAGGACCCAAAATGTAAATTTTAAAACTTTGTTTTATAATTAAAAATGAAAAAATAAAACTTTAGGGGCCAAAAGTGCCATGTTTGAAAGATGTTTTTGTAAAGAAAAATGGTTTAAATAAACCACAAGGACTGATTTTGCAATTCTCCCTAACTTTCTTTATTTCTTTAGTTAATAAACAGCAGGGACTGAAATTGTAATTAACTAAACCTTTCTTTGTTTCTTTTGTTATAAAAACGGAGGGACTTAAGCTGCCAATTTCTAAAACATGTTTATAACTAAAAAAAAGGGCTGAAATAGAAATAGAAAGAGAGAAAGAGTTGAGGGACTATTCTTGCATCATCTTCAATCTTTTCTTTTAAACATAACCACTTACCCTGTACCCTCACCCTTTCCCGCCAACCTTATACCACCCCTCACCCACGGTTTACAGCTCACCCCATCCCCTCATAGTACACTCACAGCTCACCTTCACCTTTCCCACTCCCCATAACCCTTATAATAAGCCATGTTGGCAATCTTACACAAACCGAGCAACATCAATGGCTGAGGTTGTATGTGAAGAAGCACAAAAGTGATCTGAGGGCTAGAAGAGTGTGCAAAGGTCTGTACTCACACAACTAACACAAGTCAAGAAAAAGTGAAGACTTAGGACTTGTATAAAAGCTAGAAGAACAAGCCGAAGCAAAAGACACCCTGTTTTAGTTTTAAAGTTTTTAAATTAAGTCTTTCTTTTTGTATTATTGTACTCAGTTCTATTTTAAAAGTTTTATGTTGTAATTTCTTAGTTTTTAATAAAAAGTTAAGAGTTTTCTTGATATTACCACTGTCGAAATTAAAGTCTCATATCAGCTCTCTAATTCTGTTTATTCTATATAAGAGTGTGTTAAAATGTTCAAACATTACTTATAATCACCTATTTCAGCTTTCCCTTTTTTAAAAATCAGTTAAAAAACGTTTTTATATATTTAAGGGGGTGTTTGGTTTTGCCTCAAAATGGGTAATTATGGGATTGGTATGGGTCAAACACACTCAGCCATCTTTGGCTGAGTGTGTGGGCTTATTTAGGCCAAGTTAATTGCAAGTTTTAATACAAAATTAAGTTTTTATGATCCCTTTATGTTCTGCCAAAATTTATAAAGAAAAAAATAAGCTAAGCCACTCCAGCTGCTTAAGCAGCTTAAGCACACCCTCTTGTGCTCATTTTAGTTGTTTCTAGCCATAAAACAAGACCCTTGTGCTGTCCCTTTGGTTTGACCAAGTATGAGTCAAAAGGGAGGATTGCATGATTTTTGAAAGTAGCCAATTTTAAGCCCATGGTTCAGCAGCTTATATTGTTCCCTAAGCTCTCAACTTTTGAAAATAAGTTCATTTGCCTCCATTGTACATCTGTCTTTGTTTGGTTTTAACTAAAAAGCTAAAGTGTGCTTATTGTGATAAGCCCAAAAAGCCTTAACCCCCTGTTTGTTTCTCCCCTGGTGCTGAGCACCAAAAGTAGCCCCCTATTTCTAGCTTATTTGACCTGTAGCTATAGGATATTTTGGCTTATTAACATAGCTTATAGGTATCTCTCCTAGGTTTAGCAGCTTATTTTAACTAGTCAACTTATTTATATAGTTTAATTTATGCCTAAAAGTCTCTTATTTCTGTCTTTTATACCAAACTGTTAGCATAGCTTAATTGATTCCCAGCTTATTTTAGGGCTTATTCTAGTATCTTTAGCTTATTTAGGACTCCCCTATCCTTATTAACTATCCCCCATAAGTTTCTAGCTTATTTGTTGGCTTAAACCCCAATAAGAAAGAAAAATAAGCTGAAAAGCTTATTTAGCTTTTGCAGCCTTAAGAGCTTAATTTTCTGGCTTATTCCCTAGGATTTAGACAAAGTGCTTATTACAAAAAATGTTCCTCTTAAGCCCCTGAATAAGTTTGCTTTTTTAGGTTTTGGCTAATAAGCACTTTGGACCCACTTTGTAATCGGGGTTCTCTTTCAGGGACTGTTTGTGTAAATTCATCTTTTAAAGTTACAACTGTTACTCCCCCTTGTCAGTTTGCTGTTACCCCGTTTGTCCTTTCAGTCCTTTTCACTGTTAGTCCCAAAGTTAACTTTAGTTAGTTTATTTAATTTAATTAATTTAAATTAGGTTTAATATTAATTAGTTTAATTACTTTTAATTAAAACAGTAAAATTTGGGCATTTTTATATTTTTAGAATTGTTAACTTTTTCTTTATTTTATTTTATTTTTTCAGAATTTTTATAACTTTTATTTTTTGTCTTTTTCTATTTACTTAGTTTTAATTAGTT
>BQNB010056301.1:0-38720 GCA_026074375.1 Tanacetum coccineum | reverse complement strand
AGCTTTCTAGGTTCCGAAAGATTCTCCTTGTCTTAAGCCATTTATGTATGGCAAACATGAACTCTTTGCTTCTGTCGACATCTTTCCTTGTCCAAAACTGTATGTTCAAACCTGGATTCATCCTGTTGACCTTGAATTCCTTAACCCGATAGTCTAATGCCTCATCAATCTGTTGCAGAGTGCCATCACTGAACTTGTGGATCTCATTGAACCACATGATCATTTGAACCTCATATTTTCGACTATCTCTTTCGTCGATAGGTGTTTATCTGGTTTAAGGGGGGTTGCATTACCTATTGGATAAAGTTGTACAAGCTGGGACCGCTCCAGGACCCAACAACAGCAACCATAACGATAATAACTATAACAAATAGTGATGGGATGCAGAGAGTGAGGACATTTCGAGAAACAATATCCCCAGAATAAAGTTCAACAAATGGGAGGAGCTCGCGGAAGAGCTTATGCGATAGACGGCGGAATATGGTACTCAGTCGTTAGTTCGAGGATGAATCAACTCCATTAGTTCAAGTGTGTAACAAGTCTGTTAGTTCCACGAACAGTTCGTGATCGCGAGGATTAGCAACGGCAAAAGTAATAACTTAAGAATGAGATAAGGTAGTTCAAGCGAGGCCTTAAGATTTCTGCGGAGTGGCAAGACACTATTGTGCTTCTAAACCTTTTTAACGGATTCCGGTGATTATCGGGTTCGAGTTCATACTCGTGTCATATTGGATACCATTAAGCCCACTCATTTATAATTCATTACTTACATAAAGGAGCGTCCTAATTTATGTAAGTAAGAAATGATAAACTTATGGTTCGGGGATTTACAATTTCTTTATTTAACTGAAGAGGCGTCCCAATCCTTTCAAATAAAGAGATTATAAATCATCCTACTTAATAATTTCTGATGCAATACGCGTACTCACATAACCTTGACATGTCGCTGCATGTGCTCTAATGAGTATGGGACGCGTGTTCCAAACTCGTCTTCGGAGGCGGGGAGTAAAACTACCAAGGAATATCGACCTAGAGTTCAAGATAGTTAATGAGTACTCGGTTAGAGTAAACAAGGTAAAGGTCTCTATGAACGAGTCAACATAGCGATTATCATATCAATCCTCCTATTACAAGTCCCGCCCATACAAGACTTGTAATACTTAGATTCATACATAATCCCATGTAAACAGAACTGTGACGGGCTTTGTTAACATAGCAATTATCATATCAATCCTCATATTACAAGTCCCGCCCATACAAGACTTGTAATACTTAGATTCATACATAATTCCATGTAAACAAAATTATGACGGCCTCCGTGTAATACGATATTGTATAAAGTTATGAAGAAAAATAATATTCTTAGAGACCATTGTTTAACTTACAATGTCTGAGAATGAAATGAGACCATTGTGCAACTCACAATGTCTAAGAAGTAAAATGAGACCATTGTATAACTCACAATGTCTGAGGTATAATTGAGACCATTGTGCAACTCACAATGTCTTAAGAAATGCTCTGGTATTTATATAAATAACTCTTATATAAATAAATGTGCGATATACGTAAAGATGTAAGCATAGATATTACATATATGTATGTCATGTAAGCACTTAAGGTAACAAGTAACCTAAGCAAGTAGTGTGTATGCACTTTGAAAATGTTTGTTTGTGATGCAATTATGCAGAAAAGGCTATTGTATAGGGTAAAATTATGCACCTAGTCTCTATTGCCAGTATCTCTGATACCAATATGTAACACCCCCAAAAATGCGTGTCGCAGCGGAAGTATGTCCGGGGGAGTTACTTCATAATACACAGCGCTAGATACAAGAGAACGACCTCTAAATGTGTCGTTTGAAAAATAATCTCGTTGATTTCCTTGAAATTGATATAACATTTGTCCCATAATTGCATCACTTGAAAAACTTGATGTGTATAGACTCACAATGCAACTTCAAGTAAGCAGTATCTATTCACATGAGAATCAAATGCTTAAAGGTCAAACATAAAGTTGGGAAGTTCATAGGTTAGTTAAATTATGAATGTAAGTTTCAATTGAATGTTATTTGTTCCACTGTGTCAGCATTAGTTCCATGTAAATATACCAAAGATTTATAAAGAATGGCACGACACATTTTATGTCACCAAAGTACTAATATTATCCCAGAGATTTATAAAGGAATTGCATGATCAATTTAATGGTCAACAAATAGTACCAATCTATCCCAAAGATTTATAAAGAATGCTTTGATCTATTAATGTCAACAAAAGTTCACCAAATCTTATCCCCAAAGATTTATAAAGAATGCATGACCAATTTAATGTCACCAAAATGTTTCAAGTATGTATTGCCACTTTATTCAAGGCACAGTAAATATCCATGTGAGTATAAAACAATGATTACAATTACTCTAAGTTCATGAAACCGATGCACTAATATGACAGTAATTGTTCATATGTAAGAATTATGGGCCCTGTAGGCCCATCCAATCGTAATCCGACATGTTATAACGTTCGTTTTCCCGGTGA
Source organism: Tanacetum coccineum (assembly GCA_026074375.1). Taxonomy (NCBI): domain Eukaryota; kingdom Viridiplantae; phylum Streptophyta; class Magnoliopsida; order Asterales; family Asteraceae; genus Tanacetum; species Tanacetum coccineum. The sequence goes on along the minus strand of BQNB010056301.1, from coordinate 36,189 downwards.
TAGCTAATCACCCGAACGAGGATTGTCAATCCCGAATAGATCCTATGTTATAACTTTCACGTAGACAACTTTCTATAACGTTCGTTTGCCTAGTATAGCATTAATCACCGTAACGAGGATCACCACAACGACTAGATCATTTCAAATTCATTCGCGCTCACCCTCCAAGTGATTTACAGTTCATGAAGCTGTGACGTAGACTTATATATATATATACCCATCACAGGTGTCCCCCTCAAGTAAAACACCCGGGCTTTATTTAAAGAATTATGTTACGCCCGTTACCGGTGTCACCCTCCAAGAACACCCGGGCAGTACTGTATTGTTATCTGTTTCCAATCGCTTAAGCTAATCCGTAATCATTTCAAAGTAAAGTTTCATTTATTTGTGTACAAAATGAAGTCCAAAAGTAACTATATTTACCCCTATAGCGAGCTATGGTAAATGAGTTTGTGAACCAATTTGTAATTCAACCAATGTAAAGGCTTTTGCAAATCAAGCATGTTCTCACCCCCTAAAAATATATGTAAACTTGTAAAACGTGGAGAGGCCTATGAAACTCTTAATATCCTTTAAAAAGCAATCATATTGTCTATAGGATAACTGAGCAAGTAAATGAGTTTATAGAAAGCATGTATCCCCCTCCGGCGGGTTTATAACATTTAAAGATTGAAAAGCGAGCTATGAGGACTCACTCGAATGAATAGTAGAATCGATTGACAGATAGGCATCTAATAATCACAACATGATCGGAAGACGAAGCGGGCTCGATCAAGAAGTTGCAAACTAATTCTTAACGGTTAAGTCCCTACTAGCTAGGATAATGTATTTGGGTTTTCACCGTTGAATGGTCACATCAAAACGTTAATACACGTTGATACAGTTTAGATTTCTAAGTTGTAATAAGGTGGTGTTGGATTAAATTAAATAAATTAAATGTAAAACGCAAATTATGTAATAGATTCTGTCTATATTAATATATTGATAAATAACACCCTTATATAATTCATACCATGAATTTTTATATACAAAGACAAAACAATCTAAAGATTAATGTGAGTATATAATGTTTTGCCAGGTATTAGATAATAAGTGTGAGTAAATGATTAAACCATATTAGTTTGACCCGTTTCGACATCACCACTTAATTAAATAAGAAGTTTCTTTGCATAGCGTAAATGTAGTTTTAGGTTACAACCTTTTGTTTAAACGATGTTTGTAAATTTTTACATCAGAATTGTTATGTTATCTTCTAGCTGACAATTTTAAAATATAAAATAATATTTTATAAATTTATATTTCGTTTCCTCGACGAGTCGTGTCTAAAATAGTTATCTCATTGTAAAAGTATAGTTTTCGTTCGTTTATCCGGTTATTGTATAATACAAATTATTATATCTTTAAAATATAACTTAGTCCATTTTATCAGTTTCTAAAATAATAGAGGCTTTAGTAAAACATTACTAAATATAAAAAAGTTATATAAATTTCGTCATGACCTTCTCGGTGATATAACGTTTCCCCATATTTATAAAACCTAATGTTTTCTTTTCCACTTTTTAACAAACCGCGCGTTGTAAAATATCTACGTGTTTTAAATATATATTTATATATATATTTATAACTAAACAAATTAATAAATACCATATTTATTTAACCATTAACCACCATTTTAGTTCCTATTTATAATTTATAAAGTCTCGTGTTATATTTATTAGTCAACTGTATAAACCAAACGAACCCTTGTTGTTTCGCTAAACCAAACGCATCCTTTGTTGTCTTCTCTAAACCCAAACGTACCCTTACGGTTTTCCTGCTCACCCAAACACACCCTTACGGTGTTATCCAGCAAACCAAACACCCTGTTTTGGCTAAACTGGCCTAACCAAACACCCCCTTTTGTGGTTTGTTTTAATAACAACCAAATGCACCCTAAGTGGCTGTTTAACAGCCAAACGCACCCATGTGTGGTTTAGAACAATCAAACACCCCCTTTGTTGTGAAACTGCCAACCAAACGCACCTCTTGTGCGTTTCTGTTAAACCAAACACACCTTAAGTTGTGCTTCAAGAAAACCAAACGCACCCTTTTTGGTACAACAAGTCAAACGTAGCCTTGTGGGCTGATAAACTCGAAACAAACAAACGCCCCTATGGCTGTCCCGAAACCAAACGCACCCTTGTGTAGTTCCCGCTAAACCAAACGTACCCACTCATCTCTTTACTAAACCAAACGCACCCTGTTGCGTTTTGATAAAATAATCAAAACGCACAACTATTTGGGGCTGATCGAAACCAAACGCAGCTAGCTGCTGACCAGACCCCAAACGCACCCCTTTGGTGCGGGTTTTCAACCAAACGAACACCCACTAAGCTGTTTTATAACAGACCAATACGACACCCCGGTCGTTGCAATAGCATATACCAACGCACCACTTAGTTGTTTTTCGACAAAACCAACGCACCCTAATCTTTGATAAACCACAACGCACCCTACTTGGGTTATGAACCCAACGCACCCTATGCGGTGCTAAACGAAGAAACAACCAAACACCCCTTTATATATTCTTACTAACCAAACACACCCGTTTCTGTTTATAAACAGCCAACCGCCCCTAGTTGATTTCTATAACAATCAAAACGCACCCTTTTTGTATTTTCTTACCCCAAAACGCACCATAGGGGTGTTATAACAAAACAAAACATACTCGCTGCGGTGCAAAACTATAAAACAAACACGCCCTTGTCGGTCTGACCCGAACCTGACGCACCCTTGCGGCGGAGACAAACCCGACGCACCCTATTGGGCTGCGACGAAGCCAAACGCACCCTTGGGTCGTTTATTATTTAAACCGGACGCACCCTTGGTAGTTATTAAAACCTGAACGCATCCTTGTGGTGGTATGGTGGCGTCGCTGGGGAGGCAGCCGGAGGAGGGGGCGGCGCGTGGCGGCGAGTGACCTAGTGGGTCGGATAGATCGGTTAACGAGGAACACTTTTGGTTTCGGTCGGAAAAGTCCGCCGGAAAAGTTTTCCGGAGGCGGTGGCGTGGTAGTGGCCGAAATCCGGCGGCGGCGGCCGGATATGGGAGAGGGAGAGGAAGATGGTGCATTATGTGTGTGTGTATATTTTTTGAAAAATGAAATAAAAAGTTATAAACTTTTTATTTATATATTAAAGTTATAAGAAAAGTGTAAGGTGTAATATAGTTGAGGGTTGATTATGTAAATATCACCCCAGGGACTAAATGTGTAATTGTTGAGAAACTTTTATAAAATATTGGTTCGGGACTCGTTTGATTGACTTAACGGATGTTTCCAAATACGAAACTTGCGCCATTGTTTTCCAAATCATTTTTCTGATAAAAATGAGTATTTACTTGATAGTATTTCATAAATACATCGTAACCTTTATATAAATATTTGTTATTTACTTGGTGACTCGGTTATGTCTCGTCCGAAAGTAAAAATAAAAACAAATTTCTAACCTAAATATTTGCGTTATCAACCAATGTTTTCGAATAAAATGATGACTAATTTATTAAATATTTTTATTTAATAAAAAGTGTTAATTAAATATAATTTAATTATTTTCTTGTTTCTAAATCTTGCGATGGCATTTCAGTCATATTCTGACTGTTTTCGGGCCTCGGGCAAAAATGAAAAGTTGTTAGGAATGTCGTTTTACATCAAATTGCTTTAGAGTCCGAGTCGTGAAAACGTGATTTAGCGGGTCGTTTTTGATAAATAAACTTAGGAATAACATATATTTTCTCGTTTCTTTTCAAATAAATTTGAAAACTAAATTCATAATGAGAGATAAATAACAATAAATATGATTTATTATTTAAATAATTTTCAGGAATTTACCGGCTACGCGGTAATCGCTTTTATGTGACCATACAAAGTCAAAAGTCAAAAAGTCAAGTCAGACCCGAAAAGTCAAAGGGTAAAATAGTCATCTAAAGTTCCGAAAATTGCCGGATGTTACACACTGTTTCGCCATATGCCCTTCCCCCAAACAGTTATAACACTTCACAACCTTTGCTTGACCAGCTCCATAGTTTCCCCTTGAGGTTGTAGTAATTCCTCGATTTCCAATGCCAGCAAAACTCTGAGTTTGTCTTCTTTGAACTTGTTGAACTGTGACTCTTCCATCTTGAATGGTTGCCTAATTTATGGGATTGGAAGACGTTTTGAGTTGATTGTTTGAAGGTGGAAAGCTTGATGCCACAGCAGATTGGAATGCCACTGCTTTGTTGATGCAGTCAATTGGATATTCTCATTGCTGAAATGTAGGAACAGCGAGACCAGAGTCCAATTGAGGAAATTCAGCTTGAGATTGTTATGTCACTGGCGGAGATATAAATGGTTGTGGAGAAACTAATTTTTGTTGTGGATTGACTGGAGTGTGATGGTGTTAATGATGAATAGGTGCTGCATAAACTGGTGTGAATTGTTGAGGGGGTGGATACATTGAAGAACCTGAATGTTGTGGAGATTGAGAGGGATTGTATAGAGTTTTAGAATTAGCTACCAATGCAAGAGGATCCGAATAACTTTCACGCATGATACGTACTTCATTAGCATGTCGTTCATGTTGACTGAGGTATGCATACAACTGATCATGGTTGGTGGTATACAAACTCTTTGCTAACTTCACATTAGTGACAAACTTGCTCCAATCCGGTGGAGGAGCATTCAGAAACTTGGTATTGACTTGAACTTGCTACATTGTCATCCTAATAGTATGCATGTCATTGATCAGCTGAGAGAATCTCCAGTAATACTCATACAATGTTTCACCCTGAATGGAAGGAAACTTATCGAACAAATTGTACAATCTGTATTCACGTTCTTGATATGATAATTCAGTGCCTTTCATTAGTAGCTTGCCTCTATCCCAAATATCCTTAGCTACCTCTTGATGATTTACAAGTGCATACACATTGGATGGAAGACCGTGAAGAATGATATTTGTTGCTTGAACATCACAGTCATCTTGAAGTTGTTGTGCTTTAGTGAGTTCAGAGTATTTCTTAGGTCGAGTCTGCCCAATTTCTTCAATAGTTGGGTAGACCAGTGGACCATTGTCGATTGAATCAATCATCATCCTACCATTTTTCTTCCCTTTGATGAATAGACGTATATGACTTGCCATGAATCGTACATTGACTTTTCAAGCATTAGAGGACGGTTTTTAGCTCCAACAACAATTATGTGTTCTGCTAAAGTAGTCAACTTGCTTCAATTGAAAAGTGAAATGATTAAATATTGATCGAACAGTGATAAAGGAGGATTGTGTTAAGGAGTGTTGTTGTCGGTGATTAAGATTGATATTCCACGCGATTTTACAAATCTTCACTAAAACTGAGAAATCCAAGTATTTCATGGGATTTTACAAAGTAAGACAAATCGTAGAAAATAAAACCTTTTTGTGATTAATGTAATGTTTCGCTTGAAATATGACAATGTAATGCTTCGCTTGAAATATGACAATTGGTTAGAGTTTCGTTTTGCACAAGTACGTATTTCGCTTGAACTAGCAACCTGTCATAAATCGCTTGCTAACATAAATCGCTTGCTAACATAAATCGCTTGTTGACATATTTTGCCTGAAACATATTTCCCTTGACCTAAGAAAAATTAAGTAGAGTTTCGTTTCCTAGAAATGACATAAATCGCTTGAAGTCAACCTGCCATAAATCGCTTAAAACATATTTCACTAGCTTCAAACATGTTTCGCTAGCTTCATAAACATGTTTCGCTGGCTTCAAATAAAACGTACTTTTCACAAAAACTCACCCTTTTAACGTTTTACCTTGATTTTTTTCTTGCACAACTAGTTATCTAAGACCTAGATCTTGCTTAAAAACATAAACTTTAACACTTTTAAACACAAAAATTCGGGCTTTAATTTTCAAGTGACGAAACCAAAAAGACAAGTAAAACCAACAATCTAAAGAAGATATAAACGCACAAAAACTCACGATATCACCCCATGGAGACTGATACCAATTGTAGATGAATCAAATCACTTAACAAATGAACACAAGAAAGTCTAGAGAGAGAAAAGAGGGTTGTAGCACTTATAGAAAGAAAGGAAGGAAAAGTGTATTATGAAAGAACCAAATGAACAACCAACCATCTCCAAGGTGTGGAGAGGGGTATTTATACCTATACTAGGCCGGTCACACATAAGGGAGACTTATGTTGACCCGGTTAGCTTGGTAAATTTTCAAATATTACGCTACGAGCTATTCTATAATATATTGGTAGTGACCGAGTCTTTTCTCGATTTCTAACAAATCCCTATACTATTAGACTTAGATAAATGGCCATGTAATCAACACTGTTATGTGTTTCTAACAATCTCCCCCTAAGGGGTGATTACAAAGGCCTTACAAAAGTATGAGATTAATAGTGTTGGGTCTTCCTCCAACATACTCCTCAAGTCTCCTGAGCTGCTCTTTGTGCCTGAGTGTCTCGTCAATCTTCTTCAGCATCTCTCTTGAACTCTTGACATCATAGTCGGTCCAGTCTCTTCCCTTTAACCGTTTGTTACCACTACTCAACTTGTTCTTTTACAACATGTCAATCAGATAGTGTACCATCACATAACTTCTTCACTTCACTTAGCTTCATGAGGGATTTTATGTTGTATTGGTTAAGATACACGACTCCTTTATGCATTGCAGTCATCGTAAATGGTATCCTTTGGTCGATTCCTTCGAAGAACATTGTGGGTTTGGTGAGGTTGAGAGTTCTTTGATAGCTTTTCACTCTAAGCTAAATATCTTCTACCCTGTTCTTGATCACGGTTCTTCTGATGAACATGAGAAGTGCATTGTTGAAGTCTTTCAAAAATTCTAATAGGAGATGATGTAGCTTATCTTGGACTTGGAGCAAGTACATGTCTTCAACATCATTCACACGGAGTCTAGGTAGATCTGCATAGCTGAATTCATACTCTTTATCATCGGATCTTCTGACTATAATTGATGTTAGAAAACCATAACCCCATTTCTTCTGTACAACTATACGAACAACTAATTTGATCCTTAAGTCTGAATAGACGTTTCCTTCGATTACGGCACTCATTCCTGCTATGAAGAAATCAATTCTATCCTCTTCTCAATGGTGTATACGATTAAGAGCTTCAAAGTGATAGTGACGAACTTCTTTGCTCCATCTTTCAGGGATCCTATCCTCAATACCTTCTTTGTAGTATCTCGCAGCATAATGCTTAGTGATAGAAGTAGTGTACTTCTCTTCTGTGCTAAGATCCACAAGGTAAGTGTAGTCGTTGTTTTAGAAGCAAGGATGTGGTTTTGTACTTTTCGACATGTGTCATTCAAATGATCTAGGTTTAGAGACATCTCCTTCATCACTGTTCCACTGTGCTTCTATTAATACTGCTGCTTTGAGTTGACTAACATGGTATTCGAGTTCCACATCATTGTTTTACTGTACCTTTAGCCGTTCTAATCCTGCGCCTTCGAGATCTGCTATTGTAAGCTCGTCCTTCTAGACTAGTTCCTTAAACTTCTTTGCTATGGCGACAGTTGATGGTCCAAGAATATAATTTACATCCTTATCAATGTCTGATTTCAAGAATAAATCAAACCATGTAGTTCTCCTTTTAGCTAACCCCGACTTCTTTGGAAACCATTATGGGTTGGAATGTTTTTGGATAAGAGTATCTGCTTTGTCTAGGGATTGCATGGCAGGTGTATCATCTTGTACTAAAACCACGCGGGATCTATTTCGCCTTGATGATCTAGAAGAAGGTTCGACGACATCCTTTCGACGTTTCTTCTTGTTCTGATCATATTCTTTGAATTTCTGTGCAACTGCCTTCTTGAAGTTGAACTTCCTCATATTATTTTTAGCCTTTTGCATCAGCTTCTTTGCTTTAGCTTGTAGTGAGCTTGGTTGGGGAGTTGTTGTATGATAGGAAATTTTCTTTGCTGGTATAGATGGTATATGATGAGCATTCTCGTATGGGAACATTTCATGCATTAAAGTTTTTGTTACTAGAACATCTACATGTGTACCAAGTGGTACTTCAGATGCACCTGATATATAGCTTGTTAGCTTAGGATTTCCCTCTAGGTTATGCACCACTTAGGATGTGTGAGCATCAGTATACACTGGATGACTCATAAAATCCGTTAATTCATTTACAAGCGTTTCATCTAGCAAGGTCTGAATGAAGTCCAGCGAGGAACTTGTAACCGTCTGACTGAGGTAGGTAGAATTGGGTGTTGCAGTAGACTTGTTATGCATGAACACTCCATACCTTGCAGCATCATCATCTCCATGTGGATTATCATTGAATAAGTCCATATCAGATTCGTCAGCTTCATTAGTTTCTGTTAGGAATCGAGAAAAGACTCGGTCACTCCTAAAATATATAGTCGTAGGTCTTAGATACTTTTTGGAACATTAGTAAGCTAGTTAGTCCAAAGCCCATGGAAGCTAAGGCCTAACCGGCTTATATGATGTATAAATGCCCTCTCCATAGCTTGGAGAGGGTGTTAGTTGGTTGGTTTCATTTCTCACACACACTATAATCTAATATTCTCTCTTTCTTTCTGTCACTTGAAACCTTCCTTCCATCTCTTTCTCTCTCTAGTTTCTTCATTGATTGGTTAAGTGGTTAGATTAAACACATATTCTACAATTGTTATCAAGAGCCATGGGGTGATTTAGTTGGTCTTGTGTGTGTTTTTGTTTTGGTTTCTAGGCATCTTTTGGTTCGAACCATAACAAAAAGTTTTCACTTTTTGTGGGTTTTAAACCATAAAGCTTTCATTTTTATACTTATTCTATCTTAGTATAAGCTAGTTGTACAAGAAAAACCTAGGAAAAACATCAAAAACTGATTCTTTTTAGTCTTTTTGGTACAGAAAGGGGTTTCGTACTTAAAATCTTGATTTCAATTTTTTTGTGTTAAAAACCATAAAGTTTATGTTTTTAAGGTTCTACTAGGCTTAGGATAGTAAGTTGTATAAGAAAAATCAAGTAAAAACGTCAAAAAGTGAGTCTTTAAATGTTTTTGAAAAAGTGGGTTTCGAACTTTATCAGGCGATTTATACGTTTTTGTCTAGGCGAATTATACGTCTTCCACCAGGCGATTTATATGGTTTTCTCTAGGTGATTTATACGGGTTCCATTAGGCGATTTAGACAGTTTTCTAAGCTTGGGCGATTTATACATTTTGCCTAGGAGGATTATACCATTTTGCTTGGGAGGATTATACCACTTTGCTTGGGAGGATTATACCACTTTCCGTGGGAGGATTATACCACTTTGCTTGGGAGGATTATACCACTTTCCGTGGGAGGATTATACCACTTTGCTTGGGAGGATTATACCATTTCTCTTGGGCGATTTATACATCTCTCTTAGGTGATTTATATGGTTTTTTCTTTGATTTGTAAAATCCCGTGAAATATTAACTTATTTTCCCGGTTTTATCAAGAATTGTAAAATCCCGTGTAATTCCATTATTTCATCACTTAAATAAACATCACTTTAACACAATAACCTCTAATCACTAAACGATCAAAATTTTTATCTTTTCTCATTTAATCAATCAATTCAAAGTGACAACTTTAGCAAAATTCATGATCATTGTCGGTGCGGACAACCGTCCTCCCATGTTGGATAAATCTATGTATGACTTGTGGAAGAGTCGTATGGAACTATACATGGAGAATAGGGAGAATAGGAGAATGATTCTTAACTCAGTTCAAAATGGTCCACTTGTATGGCCTACTATTGTTTAAGAAGATGGCACCACTAGGACAAAGAAATATGAAGAACTTTCAGTTACAAAGAAGCTTCAAGCTGACTGTGATCTTAAAGCTACCAACATTGTTCTTCAAGGTCTTCCATCGGATGTGTATGCCATTGTAAATCATCATAAAGTTGCCAAAGAGATATGGGACAGAGTTAAGCTTCTTATGCAAGGCACGAAATTGTCATTACAAGAAAGGGAAGGTAAATTGTACGATGAGTTTGATAAGTTCTCATTTGTGAAAGGTGAAACACCGTATCAGTACTATTGGAGATTTTCTCAACTAATCAATAACATGAACGTTATCAACATGTCAATGAGACCAATTCAAGTGAATACGAAGTTTTTGAATATTCTACCGCCAAAATGGAGCAAATTTGTAACGGATGTGAAGTTGGCTAGAGATTTTCATACTACAAACTATGATCAATTGTATTCATATCTTGAACAACATGAGGCACATGCAAATGCAACTTGCTTGATGCGTGAATGATACCCATATCCTCTTGCATTTGTTGCCAATTTCAATCAACCACCGTCTCACATTACCAACTATCATTCTCTATATAACACTACATAGTTTCCTCAACAAACAAACACAATGATTCCACAAGTCTATTCTCCTCAATTATATTCACCAATGAATGCAACACCTGATCTATCACAACCACAAATCAATCATTTATCTGTTCCACCATCACAACAATATCAGTCTTATATGGATCATCAAACCTCATCTGTTCTATAAAATGCTTATCATTCACCTCAAGTTTCAACTCAACTAATAACTGAGTTTCCTCAATTGGACTCAGGTCTTGCTGTTTTTGTGTTTACTCAAGGAGACGATCCAATTGTCTGTCTTAACAAGGCAATGGTTTCCTGTCAGCTGTAGCTGCTTCAAGGTTCCCTTCAACCAACAATCAACTTAGAACTTCCTCTAATCTGAGAAACCAGGCCACCATTCAAGACGGCAGGGTTACAGTGCAACAAGTTTAAGGGAGCCAAGGACAAAGTTATGCTGGTACTGGCTATAAGGACAATACTACTAGTTCCGGGGGAAACAATGTAGGATGGCAGGTAAGGGTTGTTAAATGCTATAATTGTCAAGGTGAAGGACACATGGCTAGGTAATGCACTCAGCCTAAGAGGCCAAGGAACGCTGCATGGTTTAAGGACAAAGAAATGTTGGCTGAAGCACGGGAATCTGGTCAAATATTGGATGAAGAGCAACTAGCATTTCTTGCAGATCCAGGCATTCCAAACGGTCAAGCTGCTCAAACAACCATTCCAAACAATGCTGCTTTCTAGACCGAGGATCTAGATGCTTATGATTCTAACTGTGATGATGTTTCTAATGCAAAGGCGGTTCTAATGGCCAATCTTTCCAAGTATGGTTCAGATGTTATCTCAGAGGTACCTTATTCTGAATCATATCATAATGATGTGGACAATCAAAGTGTGCATGCCATGCATGATTTTGAACAAACATCAGTTGTTGATTTTCCAGATAATGAGATAACAAGTGATAGCAATATCATTCCATACTCTCAATATTTGCAAGAAACACAACAGGAAGCTGTTCAAGATACTAATTTGTATGCACAACAAGATTCAATGATATTATCTGTGATTGAACAAATGTCTGAACAAATGATTAATCTTGTAAATAATTAGGAAAAGACTAATCAGGAAAAGAATAATGAATCCTTAACCGCTGAGCTTGAGAGATATAAAGAACGAGTCAAAACTTTTGAACAGAGACTTAATATTGATTTAAGCACTCATGAAAAAATGATCGATTCTCAAATGGATGATATGATTAAGAAAAAACTTGCACTTAAGCAGCAAATTGACTCACTTGAACAAAATCTTTCTAATCAAATCAAGGAAAAGGAATCTTTATTGCAAACATTCACTGTTTTCAAAAATGAATCCAAAGAAAGGAAAGTAAATATATAGACAAAGAAATTGATTTAGAAAAGAAAATAAAGGAACTAGATAATATTGTATATAAAGTGGGTCAATCTGCTCAAACAATGCACATGTTAATAAAGCCACAAGTTTTTTATGATTACACTCACAAATAAGATCTTGGTTATCAAAATCCGTTTTATCTCAAGAATGCTTAGCGGATTAAGCCAACCTTGTATGATGGTAGTGTAATATCTAGTCCACATGCTGTCATTCCTGTGATTGATGATGAAGAGACATTGATTTTGGAAGAAGTAAGTCGATCTAAAATGCTTACAAAATAAAACGATCCAATTTCAAAAGAAAAGAAAATTAATAATACTCCAATTAATTATGTTGAGTTAAATCAATTGTCTAAAGATTTTGGTAAACGTCTTATTCCACAACAAGAATTGTCTGCTGAACAAGCTTTTTGGTTACAAACTTCACACCCTAATACTGACCAATCTGATATTTCACTTGTCAAAACTGAGGCTCCTAGGGAACTTCTTAAGGTAAGCCTGGTAAATATAAGTCTTAAAAAGCTTAAATACCATCTTGGCAAGTTTGACACCGTGGTGAAAAAGCGGATTACACCTGATGCTATTACAGAAGGGGAATGGGGGTTTAAACACACTAAAGCTGTTTTCTAAATGAAATTATTCCATTTTTAAAGACCTTAAAAGACATATTCAATGTTTTTGATAAAGATCTTCTAAATGAGGTAACGGAAGTACAAACAGTTTTTAACCAGATGGAAGCTGCTGTTCAACAGTGTTCTGTAGACAAACAATGTTTTGAAATTCGTAAGAAAGAACTTTTTCTTGACAATGATCGACTCTTACACCAAATCATATCTCAAGATGTTATGTTATGTGTGATGAATTCTACTGCTATTTTTGGTGACTCTGTGAATTTGGAAATGCAAAGTAGTGATTCTTATGATAAGTGTTCTGATCTTGATATTGAGCTTTTGGAAAAACAAAATGCGTATAATGAACTTTTGAGAAGTTACTCACAACTTGAAAAACATTTCATTTATCTTGAGTTGACAATGCAACTCAATCAAGAAATTTTTCAAAAGGACAAATCCTGGAATAATCAAAATGCTCTTGAAATTCTAGAATATTCTGAAAACAACGATTTGAAAGCTCAGCTACAAGCTAAAGATACTACCATTCGTAAGTTGAAGGAACATATCAAATCTATGAGATAAAATGACAAGGAAGAGAAAGTCAAACCTGATACGGATGAAATTGAGACCGTAAAGATTGAACTGGAACATAGTATGGCCAAATTACTTTTTGAAAACGAGCGTTTACATAAGGAAATCGATCATTTGAAACATATTTATAAGGATCAGTTTGACTCAATTAAAAGGAAATGTGTTAGCTCTAAGGAACACTGTGACTCTTTGATTGCTCAATTAAATTCTAAGTCTATGGAAAATGCGGATTTAAAAGCTCAAATTCAAGAAAAGGTTTTTGTGACAACAGAATTACAAAATGAATTAAGGAGATTAAAAGGTAAAAATGTGCTTGATAATGCCACCACAATAACTAATGCCACCACTATTGCTCTAGGGATGTTCAAACTTGATTTAGATCCTTTAGCTCTTAGGTTATTGAAAAATAGGAACGCTCACATAGAGTATCTTAAGTACACTCCGAAACAAGCAGATATTCTTCGGGGAATAGTCGAACAAGATAAAGCAAAATAACCTTTAGATAATGCGTTAGACTTTGCCTGTAAGCATGCCAGATGAAATCAGAAGTTACTTGTTTATGTTCGAGACACATGCCCTAATGCGAATAAACCTAGTGAGAAATTGGTTGCTGTCACACCATTGAACAAAGTCAAGAAAGTTAGGTTTTCTAAACCTCTCACATCCTCAAGCAACATTCATAAACATGTAGAGTCATCTAAAACACCAGATTCTAACACACCTGTGTTGCATTCTACAAGATTGAAGAGTTCTACTAGTGCTAGCAGATCACAGCCTACAAGAAATATAAAGAATGATAGGATCTCGCAAACACCAAGTAGCAACATGAAGAATAAAGTAGAAGTCCAACTTAGGAGAGCTAATTTAAGTTCTAATAAAAAGAATCGTGTTAAAGACCCTATTTATGATGCAAATGTTAAGCATACTATGTTAAATGTGAATTCTGATTTAATCTGTGTTAAATGTAAACAATGTATGTTTGATGCAAATCATGATGTGTGTTTCCTTGATTTTGTGAATGATGTGAATGTGCGCTCTAAATCTAAGTCTGCTAAGCCAAGCCAACAACATAATATTTGGAAACCTACGGGTAAAGTGTTCACTGAAATAGGATATAAGTGGAAACCTACAAGAAAACTGTTCACTTAAGTTGGTAACTCATGACCTTTAACTAGAATCACTTCCACTAAAGTAGTGCCTCTTAAGGAAACCACTCCTCACTTAGTAGAAACACAAAAACCAGAGCTTAAAGTCTATAGCAGGAAACCCAAACAAGTAAAATCTGTTGGTTCGAGTAAAAAATCTAAGATTATAGAATCTAGGATTCCTAACAACTCGGAACCCAATCATTCTTGGGGATCCAATGCTACAGATGTTCCATCTTCTTATTATCTTGTCAATGACAGGTTGTCTAGATTGTTCTCTGGTATCTGGACTCCGGATGCTCAAAACATATGACAGGAAACCTCTCTCAGCTCATGAACTTCGTTAGTAATTTTTTGGGAACTGTTAGATTCGGAAACGACCAGATTGCAAAGATTATGGGTTATGGTGATTATCAGTTGGGGAATGTAACTATCTCAAGGGTATATTATGTTGAGGGTCTCGGACATAACTTGTTTTCATCTGTGACTCAGATCTTGAAGTTGCTTTTTGGAAAAACACTTGCTTTATTCGGGATTTAGACAGTGTAGATCTACTTTCAGGATCCAGAGACACAAACTTGTACACAATTTCTCTTGATGACATGCTAAAGACTTCTCTGATATGTTTACTATCCAAAGCTTCAAAGACTAAGAGCTGGTTATGGCACCGTCGGTTATCTCATCTCAACTTTGGTATTCTAAATAAGCTAGCCAAATACGGTCTTGCACGAGGCATTCCAAAGCTTAAATTTAAGAAAGATCATCTGTGTTCAACATGTGCATTAGGCAAAAGCAAGAAATCCTCTCATCAACCCAAAGCTGAAGACACTAACTAAGAGAAACTCTATCTTCTGCATATGGATCTTTGTGGCCCGATGCGTGTGGAGAGCATTAATGGGAAAAAGTACATCTTGGTGATTGTTGATGATTACCTTGGGTTAAATTTCTAAGTTCAAAGGATGAAGCTCCTGACGCTATCATCAAATGCATAAAAAATATTCAAGTTCGTTTGAATGCCACAGTCCGTAATGTTATAACAGATAATGGAACATAATTTGTCAATCAGACCCTTCATGAATTTTATGAAAATATCGGCATCTCGCATCAAACATCTGTTGCTCGCACTCCTCAATAGAACGACGTTGTCAAAAGACAAAACCAGACTCTAGTGGAAGCTGCTCGTACAATGTTGATATTTTCAAAAGCTCTATTATTTCTGTGGGCCGAAGCAATCAATACAACTTGTTATACCCAAAATCGTTCCCTGGTTCGTCTCCGATACATCAAAACTCCATATGAGCTGATGTACGACAAGAAGCCATATTTATCATTTCTTCATGTCTTTGGTTCACTCTGTTATCTGACCAATGACAGTGAGGACTTGGGTAAACTAAACGCAAAGGCCGATATTGGTATATTTGTTAGTTACGCGCCCGCAAACAAAGCTTTCAGAATCTATAACAGGAGGACCCGGAAAATCATGGAAACCATTCATGTAACATTCGATGAGCTGACAGCGATGGCTTCTGAACAATTCAATTCAGGACTCGGACTTCAATTTATGACTCCTGGAACATCCAGTTCAGGACTCGTACCAAACCTTATTCCTAAACAACCTTGTATCCCACCAACCTAAAATGATTGGGATCGTTTGTTCCAACCCATGTTTGATGAATACTTCAATCCTCTATTGTGTTCTATTTCTCCAGTTCAAGTAGCTGCTACTCCCAAAGCTGTTGATATAGCCGATTCACCTGTGTCAACTTCAATTAACCAAGATGCACCCTCATCAAGTATCCCATCAACACAAGAACAAGAACAATCTCCAATTATATCTCAAGGTGTTGAAGAATCCCCAAAAACACCACACTTTCATGATGATCCACTTCATGAAACTCTTCATGATGACTCAACTTCTCAAGGATCATCATCTAATGTGCGGCCATCCCACACTCAATTTGAACTTCTTGGTAAATGGACTAAGAATCACCCAATAGCAAATGTGATCGGAGACCCTTCTCGCTCAGTCTCCACCAGAAAGCAACTTTAGACTGACTCTATGTGGTGTTATCTCGATGCCTTTCTCACTTCAGTTGAACCGAAGACTTATAAAGAAGCAATGCTCGAACTCTCCTGGATTGACGCAATGCAAGAAGAAATACATGAATTCGAGAGACCACAAGTATAGGATCTAGTATCGTGTTTGAGTCTCGTAATATTGATCAAATTGAAGTGGATCTTCAAAGTCAAGAAAGACGAGTGTGGCGGTGTACTAAAAAACAAGGCTCGATTAGTTGCTAAAGGATACCGACAAGAGGAAGGAATAGACTTCGAGGAATCGTTTGCACTTATTGCTAGAATAGAAGCCATTAGTATCTTCATTGCTAATGCTGCCACCAAGAACATAACAATCTATCAGATGGATGTCAAAACGACTTTCTTGAATGGTGAGCTACACGAAGTGGTTTATGTTTCTTAACCGGAAGGATTCATGGATCCAGATAAGCCAAATCACGTGTACAGGCTTAAAAAGGCACTTTATGGTCTTAAAAAAGCTCCACGCGTGTGGTATGATATGTTGTCCAGTTTTCTACTATCACAAGAATTCTTCAAGGGTGCAGTCGATCCAACACTATTCACCAGAAAAGCAGGCCGTGACATCTTATTGGTACAAATTTATGTTGACGACATAATTTTTGCCTCTACTAACCCTACTATGTGTGATGAATTTGCTAAAATAATGACTTCTAAATTTAAGATGTCGATGATGGGACAAATGACTTTCTTTCTAGGTCTTCAGATTTCTCAAAGTCCAAGAGGCATCTTTATTAACCAGTCCAATTATGCTCTTGAAATAATAAAGAAATATGGTATGCTATCTAGTGATCCCGTTGACAACCCTATGGTGGACAAAAGTAAACTAGATAAAGATCTACATGGGAATCCAGTCGATCCTACACATTACTGTGGGATGATTGGTTCCTTAATGTATCTTACATCCAGCAGACCAGACATAATATTTGCAGTGTGCATGTGTGCTCGGTATCAGGAAAAGCCTACCAAAAAGCACCTACATGCAGTTAAGCGAATCTTTGGATACATGAAAGGAACCATTGATATGGGTCTTTGGTATTTAAAAGATTCTTGCATTACTCTAACACCATATGCAGATGTAGACCACGCTAGGTGTCAAGATACTAGACAAAGCACATCTAGAAGTGCATAATTCTTAGGAGATAAACTTGTTAGCTGGTCATCCAAAAAGAAAAAGAGCATTGCTATCTCTAGCACAGAGATAGAATATATTGCTTTATCTGGGTGTTGTGCTCAAATCTTATGGATGAGATCACAACTAACAGACTATAGGCTTAAATTCAATAAGATTCCTCTGTACTGTGATAACAAGAGTGCAATCGCTTTATGCTGCAACAATGTGCAACACTCGAGATCCAAGCATATAGATATCAGATACCACTTTATTAAGGAGCAAGTGGAGAATGGAGTAATGGAACTCTACTTTGTCAGAACCGAATATCAACTTGCAGACATCTTCACAAAAGCTTTGCCACGAGAAAGATTCAACTTCTTGGTCGAAAAGCTGGGTATGAAAAGCATGTCTCCTGACACACTGAAGAGTCTGACAGAGGAAGAAGACGAGTAATGATGGTAACTCGTGGTATATCCTATGTATTATATATATAAGAAAATATAAAAACACAAAAAGATTTTTCATTTTATATGAATTTTTCAAAAAGAAAATAGAAAATTAAAAAATCAGAAAATACAAAAAATATATCATCTCTGACATGTCTTCTGAAAATCAATAACATTTACGGCCTTAGAAATGTCATTCAATAATGATACGAGACTGTAAATGAAGTTCGAGCAGAAGTTCAAAATGTTTTAAAACATGTCATATGGCTTGCTATTATTTTAGATAGCAACCCGTTCTTCAATTTAAAGGCAAGTATTTCGTGAAAAAGAAAACTTGACCTCAACGAGAAATTAATCTTTCTCGGGTATGAATTACTTTATATTCATACAAAGGCTTGTGTTTACTTTGCAACACAACCCGTGCTTCCTATATACAATAAATGTACGTGTCAGTGCATTTATTTGTTTAAAATAAGAGAAATCTTATTTTTTAAGGTGTTGATTTTAAAATGACTTTAATCATCTCAAAGTTTCATCAGAAAATGATTTTTAAAGGCATTTGACCACTCAAACAATGTCTACAGCTCTTTAAATAGAAAACGGGACATTATTTGAGGGGGAGAAAATGTCAAATAATTTTCTTCAAAAATCATCACGTGATAAAAGGAAAAAGGTTTTAAACAATAACAGATTAATATTTAAAGGAGAGTTAATTAAATTTAACTTATTTGAGTTTTAGATGTTATGTGTGTATTCCTTTAGAGAATTAATAGCAAAATGTAAGGCTTAGTTTAGTTCAATAAAACATTTAGGGACTAAAGGTGCCAAAAGACAAACTATAATTTGCCTTAGGAAAGTTGTTAAAGAAAAATAGAAGGGTTATAACACTTGAGGGGGTGAAAGGGTCAAAATCTCAAAGATTTCAAACAAACACCCCCACCCCATTCGTTTCTCACTTACACAAACAAACACCCTTGTTTCTTCCTCTCTTTGAACTCGAATCACTCAAGAACACCTCAAAAACGTACTTGTCAATCCTTAAGGTAAACTAGAAATATGTTTCTTACATCCTAACAAACTTCTAATCAAAAGGAATTTAACTTATACCCACAAATTGAACCGAAAACCCTAAATCTTGGCTTAGGGTTCTTCAAAATTAAAAGTATGTTAAAATTTAAATTGATTGGAGGGTTTTGATGTTAAAGGGTTGTAGTTTACTCATTTGAAACAGTTTTGTATAGGGTTTAAGAGTGAATGAGTTATGATTAATTCTTAGGGTCAAAATCTTGGGGTTTGCATTTAGAAGTGTTATAATAAACCCTTGTATGTGTTAGAGTGTTAATATCCAAGATAAAACAACATATCTTGATAATCTTGGGTTAAAGTGTTCGTTGAGGTCGAACATAGCAAAAGGATAAGATTCTTGTTGTAAGTTCTTGGTTGAAAAGGTTCATGTGATGTTTGTGAAAGCTAAGGATCATGTTTCGGATGATATAGATGCTCAAAAATGTAAAGTTTATGTTTTTCAAAATTCTTGCCTAGGCGAATTATACACTCCATCAAAACTAGGCGAATTATACACTCCATTTTGAACAAGGCGCCAAATACAACATGAACTAGCGACTGATACCCTGTTAAACTAGGCGACTTAAAACACATATTGTAATGGGCAATTTATAAAGTTTTTCATTAGCGAAATATACACAAATAATAAAACTGGGAGGGCGATATAATACATGCACTTGTAAACTAAGGCTAATTAATACTGAAAATTAAACTACGTGAAAATTATTCCTTTAAAAACTCACTAATGATGTCATTTAGAGGCGTAATTTAACCTTAGTACTAACAATCTAGGATGCTTATTGACTAATGTTGACCAATAGTCTTAGTTTGTAACATTCCATGTTGTACTTCTTAACATTGTTCAATGTCTATGTATCTTAATTTCTTGCCTGAAATCTGTGCTATCCCTAGTCAAAAACACCACCTTTGCATCTAAAATTATCTAAATGAACAAATTGTCATCCATCATATAAGTCTGTTGTATATAATCTTATTAGAAAACATCTACTAGCAGAACTAAGAATCAACATTGCCTGCTGCAACAAGTTGCTCATTACAATCGCAATTGTTGCACCTGAGAAATCAAGAACACGATTGGCACATGCAACATGATAATTGATGCCACACAAGACTCCAAAGAGAACCCACTATCAAGTAGTCTAAGAATCTCTTGCACTCATCGTCCTCTCTAACCAGCTTTCTAATCTCTGCTGAAGTCGCCCCGTAGTAGAGTTTATCTGAATCAATCTGGCACACCATAACCAAGATTAAAAATTCATCTTCATACAAGTTCAAACTGGACAAGAAGAAATACACTATTGATGAAGAAGTCTTTCATGACATTCTCCAGATCTGTCTAAGATTTCCAAATCAAGAGTTTGATGCACTTCCTTCAGATGAAGAAATTGTCACTTTCGTTAAGGAACTTAGGCACAAAGGTGGCATTAAATCTGTTGCTGAAGTGGTTGTTGATCAGATTCACCAACCATTGAGAACCTTACAACACTCATTAATAGTGTCTATCTGCGAAAACTCAATGTCTTGATTATAAGATCAGACTCTCAAGAGCACAAATACTATAGGGTATGTACTATAACAAGAATGTTGACTTTGTTGAACTAGTTTGGGAAGACTTCGTATTCCAGATAGACAACAGAGACGCCATGAAACAAGAAAAGATGTACTACCCCAAATTCATAAAGGCCATCATCCATCACTTCATTTCTAAAGATAAGTCAATCTCTATGAGGAACAAAATTTTCATGCACACTGTTCGAGATGATAGTGTTTTAGGTACCTTGAGATTTGTCTCCAAATCTGATGAATATCAAGTGTATGGAGCACTACTTTCTAAAGGTATGACTAATCAGCAGATGCAGAACTCTCCTGCCTACAAGACTTATCTAGCATTCACTACAGGAGCTGTAACTCCTAAGAAAGCAAGGAAATTTAAGAAACCTGCTTATCCTTCAAAGAAGAAAGCTCAATGACCCTAAAACATGGGGTGTTTTAGAAACTTGTCAAGAAACCTGCTGCTAAAAGATAATCTAATGGTGTTCAAATCAGAGACACTTCTGGTGTGTTTGTCTCAAAGAAGAAGGCACCACCAAAGGCTGAAAGAAACAAAGGGATTGAATTGCTATCTGAAGCCCCATCACTTGAGGAAGCTCAGTTGAAAAATGCTATCAAAAGAAGCAAACAGGAAACAAACATTCATCAAGCAGGTGGCTCAAGTAAGGGAGCTGATTTAGAATCAGAGGTTCTTGATGAGCCAAAAGGCAAGTCAATTGACACAAGTGAAGGAACTGGTTTAAAACAAGGGGTTCCCGTTGTGTCCAAAGCGGATTCTTCTAAAAGTGAATATGAGTCTTGGGGAGATAGTGATAATGATGATGATCACCAAAGTAATGATGAAAGAACTGAATTTGATAATGACAAAAGTGCTGATCTCAATAAGACCGATGATGAAGAAGAAGATGAGTTTGTACATACTCCTAATGACTATGTACCTACTGATGATGAAAATTTAGATGATAAAGAAAATGAACATATCAATAAGGAGATGTATGATGACGTGAACATGGAGTTGAAAGATGCGGAGCCTGATAATGAAGAAAAGGGTGATGAGGAGATGACTCATGCTGAAAATGTAAATGCTGAGCATGAGGAAGTTAGTCAAGAAGTTGCAGGTGATCAAGTCAAGAATGATGCTCAGGCAACAGTTACGGATGCCCCTGCTACACGAAAGACTAAATTTCCACTACAATGTTCTTCTATCTCATCCGATTATGCCACTAAATTTCTCAACTTTAATAACATTACCTCAGGTGAAATGGAAATTATCTCAATGATGGATATCAAAGTCCAACATGAAGATCCAAGATTCAGACCTCACCACTTCTCACCGTACCTGTTACGGTAATTCCTGAATCTTTAACAGCTCTAGCAACAACCATTCCTCTACCAATTCCACCATTCATCCCTCTTCCATAACAATCAACACCAATACCTACACCAACAACTACAGAAGTAACAATCTCAACCACATCTGCTCCTGATTCCTCAACCCTTACTGCTTTCCATCAAAGACTTTCTGACTTGGAAAATGAAGTCAAGACACTCAGAAATATTGATAACAGTTCAGATATTCATGCAACAATCAAGTCTGAAGTTCCAACAGTTGTTAAAGAGTACCTTGGAACTAATCTGGATGATACTCTTCATATTGTGATCCAGAGACATACTGCATAACTAATTAAGGAACACTCCGTTCCAACAGATGTCGTAGAAGTGCTCCAACAACAACATAAACCTCAGAAAAGTGTTGTAGATATTCACAAGATCAAGATAGAACATGCAACAAAATAACAAGAGTCTTAGTACACTATCAAATCATCTAATAAGGCTCCTCTTAAAGAATTTGATCAGAAACGAGCTCTGTTCGAGACCATAACCGCATCCAAGACATTCAACAAACATCCCAAGCACAAGGCTCTATATCATGCTCTTATGGAGTCTATACTTGCTGATGAAGATGCCATGGATAAAGGGGTTGCTGACATTCAAAAGAAAAGGAAGCCCGATGATGCTGATAGAGATAAAGACCCTCCTGCTGGACCAGACCAAGGGTTGAAGAGAAGGAAGACAAGCAAAGATACTGAACAATCAAAGAAGGCTAAGTCAACTGGAACCTCTAAAGGCACCACCAAATCGCAGCCAAAATCTACTAGCAAGTCTGCACAAACAGAGGAGACAGTGTTTGAGGCTGGAGATACTCAAGTGCCACAAGATCTTGGAGAAGACATGGGTAACACTGATGAACCACCTGTTGTCAAGGCTGACCCAAAGGATTGGTTTAAGAAACTGGAAAGGCCTCCTACTCCAAATCCCGAGGGGAATGAAGGTAAAACAGTTGATAATAAGCCAACTCAGAAATGGCTTAGTGAACTTGCCAAAGCAGAAACATCTTCCAAAACATTTGATGATTTAATGAGCACTCTGATAGATTTCAGCGCATTTGTCATGAACTGCCTGTAGATTAGTGATCTCACACAAGATATTCTGAAAGGACCAGCTTATAAGATTCTGAAAGGCACGTGCAGGAGTTATGTCGAGCTCGAATATAATATGGAAGACTGTTACAAAGCACTGACTGATTAACTAGACTGGAATAACCCTGAAGGTGGTAGATATCCATTCGACTTAAGCAAACCACTACCTCAGGTTAAATCAGGAAATTATCAAATCGTCTCGGTTGATTACTTCTTCAACAATGACTTGGCATAATTGTAAGGAGAAAGCACCGGCTGAACATATACGAATTCTTTGACCAAGACAAAGGATGCTAAGTATGACTTACATGGAATTAAAGATATGGTACCCAACTTATGGAGTCCTATAAAAGTAGCATATGACAAGCATGCTCTTTTAGGTACTTCATACCGGGGACCCAAAAGAAAGATTCTACGAATATGCTTCCAAGATGGTGTCTAAACATGATGTGTACTCCACCAAAAGAATTCTTGCAGTGACAAATGTCAAAGTTAATGTATGGCATGGTTATGGTCATCTTAAGGAGATTGAAGTTCGAAGATCTGATCATCAATTGTACAAGTTCATGGAAGGCGACTTTCCACGACTTCATCTAAATGACATTGAAGACATGTTACTTCTCGCTGTTCAAAACAGACTCTTCAACCTTAAAGACAAGGACATTGTGCACCTGGCCGCTACATTACGTATGTTCACAAGACGTATTGTAATCTAGAAGAGAGTGGAAGATCTTCAACTTGGTGTCGAGAGCTACCAAAAGAAGCTCAACATATCCAAGCCAAGAACACTTGAAGAAGAACTCTCCTAAAGAGCATCATATACCACTCTCTCAGATCCAAAAGGAGTCATTTATGAAGACAAGCTGAACAGAAAGAGATTGATGCTTTCTGATGAGCTCTACAAGTTCAGTGATGGTACACTCCTATCGGTTCGGGATACTCTTCATGACATGGCTACCAATTTGAGGATGAGGTATAACAAAGCCAAGCCAAAGAGAAGATGGAGTCACTTAGACAAGACACGGTCTCACATCTTGGTAAAATAAATTGATCGTCAGTTATGGGAAAGAAAGTTGATGAGAAGTTTGGAAAAGTTCGTTGGTGGTAGACATTATGGGGAAGACCTTAGACTGCTTCAGCAGACAATATGACTTTGTCATATTTTGTCTTACTCTTTTAGATCATTTCTCGTAATTATAAAACTTGTGAATATGTAAATAAGTATTATAAGACTAATAATAGGCATATATACTGTTTGAGTACGAATTTTCAAGAATTTCTTAGTAAATTTAAAAAATTTCAAATTAACGTACTCAAACACCATATAATACCCTCATAAATTGAAGGGGAGAATCAAAATGTTCCCGATAAAAGGCTTGATATATAATTAGAACATTTTCTCCCCAAATAATTTTCATACATATTTGAATTAATTGATATTCAAAATATCAAGAGATTTGACATTTTTAATAAGGGGAGAAAATGTGATTAAAATATATAACTTGTAAAATGTGATTTTAATGACTCTAGTGCAGCTTCTTCCTCGTATGTGCTAAATATTTTCGAATATCGATGCATATATGCAGGGAGAGCATTTGAAAGTTAAAAACCATCAAGGTACCAAATGTTTTGATTTATATCACAATGTACCTTGATCGATGTTTTCAAATGGTTTTAAGGCTGAGAATAATACCAAAAGACCGACCATGTACTTAATTTATTGGAGTTATAAGGTGGTTAGGTATAGGTGTTTGTTCCACGATCTAGCCAGAACTGGAGGGATCTACCTAGTGACATTTCATTAGATAGAATAGAAGTCCTTAGGTATGATTAAAAGGAGAAAAGTGAGAAAAGGAAAAAATGCAGACTAAAACAGAGCTAACATTAGAACAAACCCAACAAGGTGTTAGTGATGAAGTCGTGGTAAGCATTGAAGGGGTTGAAGAATGAAAAAGAAAAGTTAAGATAAAGGGTGAAAAGAAAGAAGCCATCCTTACACTTAGGCAGAAACTGAGTCAATACATATGCTATCAGAAACACTAAGTTGTTGTCTGGTATTGAAGATAGTCATCATGGACCCAATGATGCAATGCATAACCCTCCCTAGCCACTCAATGTCTCTCAAAAGACTCTTGTTTTATTTCTCATAGAGATTATACATATCTCTATCGACTTTCTCACTCTGTGATAGTTGGTATTGAAAAGGTGGAAGTCTGCTCTAGCCTCCGATTACTAAAACTAAAGTGCACTATCGAGTCTAAATCCATAAAGAGATCATCCATAAATCTCACTAGGATACTATTCCAATATATTTGTTTTTCATACACTATGAAAACAAGTAATATCTTAAGAGTCCTACGCATTATCCTTATAATATTGCCAGAACATCAGAGTGATACTTAAGTATTCACAATGATGATGGAAATCCTTCCAGAGCCAACATCTAATAAGCTCTGCGGTAGGTGACTTGTGATATCCTATATGGATCAAACTTGTGACACTGGATATCAATTCGGTCCAGACTATGAATTGACGATTGATGAATTTTGAAATAGATAAAACTCTCGATGTGTCGCAAAATCACTTTAGCAAGTGACACGTCGATTGACTTTCAAATTAATTTTTGATTCAATCGGTGAAACTTTGTCTTATTGGTTCACTCATACCGTGTTGTCTGCTTTGAGACGCTCCGGTAATGAGAATGGCTAGTGCAGCTGTGAAACTCTGTCAAGGAGATTCTTCAGAATTCTACCTGATCACAGGCAGTATTTATACTGATTAACAGGGAATCGTGGTTATTGAAACCGTATTTGACGAAGTGACAAAGATACTTTTGTCTATATATGTTGTTTATCACTAACCCATTCATGCAGGTAATCCCGATGGTGGCCACAACTGGTTCAAGACAAGTCAAGATTCATAGCCACATGCTCATACTCGACTGACATATGTAAAGACATTATGAAAGCTCAAGTACATGTTTTAAGACTTCCGCTACTCTGATACCACACGTCCTTCTTGAAGTGACGAAGTGTTAAAGTTAAAGAACTTCAAGAAAGATTAAAATACAAACTTTTAAGAACAAGAAAAGTATGAGCATGTCGGTCCGAAGGTCACAAGTACACAAGATGGCAAAAGATCATAAGACGATGATAAGAGATTATATTCGGCTGATGATCTCGAGAAGCTCAAAGATCACAAGCAAGTCAAGTTTAAAGAAACAAGCTCAAGCCTAAAGTCTAAAGATCACTATGCATATCACAAGTTGAAAGACAAAATTCAAGACTACGAGCAAAGACTGAATACATTCGTAGAATGCTAAGTTTAAGATTTTTGTAAAAGGATGTGACCTCCCTTAGGGGGAGATTGTTAGGAATCGAGAAAAGACTCGGTCACTCCTAAAATATGTAGCTCGTAGGACTTAGATACTTTTTGGAACATTAGTAAGCTAGTTAGTCCAAAGCCTATGGAAAGCCCATGGAAGCTAAGGCCCAACCGGCCTATATGATGTATAAATACCCTCTCCATAGCTTAGAGAGGGTGTTGTTTGGTTGGTTTCATTTCTCACACACACTATAATCTAATATTCTCTCTTTCTTTCTCTCACTAGAAACCTTCCTTCCATCTCTTTCTCTCTCTAGTTTCTTCATTGATTAGTTAAGTGGTTAGATAAAATACATATTCTACAGTTTTATTTACACTTTCCTCTGATTTGTCTAAACTTGAAGAGTAGAGTGTTGCATTACTAGCAGTATTTGATGAAGATAGTATTTGTTGTGAGCAACACTCGATCCTTCTCCTGCAACTGGTTGCTTCTTTTGCCTTAATCTCTTAAGTCTGCTAGCTTTTATCCTTTTCGTAAGTCTAACAATGATTGAACTGCTGGATCTTCAACTGCGGGACCTTTGAGTTTTTATCCCCACTCATTATACATATCTACAACGGCTTCGTCAGTTTGGCTATCAATTGTCAATTGACTCCTTTGATGTCATTGAGAGCGCGGTTCTTGAATACTGATGGAGTTTGCAAGTTCACCTACAACTGCTTCTTCAGCGATAGTAAGAGATATTGTTTTCCTTGGCACAACATCTTTCTTGAGTTTGTTAGGAACATTCTCTAATTGATCACCATAACACATAAAACCTTTTCCTCTTCCACTGTTGACTAGAGATACATGTTGCTTTTCTAGTTCATCAACTGTTTTAGCTTTCTCACTTTCCACTTTCTTAGCCATATAATACTTGTACCATGCTTTCTTCTTGATTGCATCACTGATCATTGCATCGGGAACTTCCATTCCAAACTTGTATTCACCGTTTGTTATGCTTAACAATTTAGTTATAGGATGATCATCTTGTGAACTATGCAACTTAGAGTCTGATTTGTGAGGAATACTCTTGTTGAGTGAAAGAAGGTAGTCAATGATAAGCTTGTTGAAGAAGGTGTACAATAGCTTAGACATCTTTGATGGTCTGGATCATCTTTCATTTGTTTGCCATTCGAATTCGTCCCAAATTAATGATGCGAAATCTAAATTGGCAGAGTGAACGATACCCCATAATATCTGAATTATTGGAAGTCTAACTGTGTCCTAGCTTGAGTCTTTTCCTGTATGACATCTGTTGAGTACACTCAGAATAGCTCTCCATGGTTGATCAAGTCTTGTGGCGACCATTTTAGAAACGACAATCAGCTTTGTTTCGGGATCTTCATCATAACCAAGTGTCTTAATGAATGCAAGAATTTGAATTTCTGAGGGAGGTTGGATGTAAGTGTTGTTGAGATCAGGTGGAGGCATCTGCAATACAGAGTAGTCCAGGTGTGAGAGTGAAAGTGTGATTGTCTAGTTTAAAAGTGAATGTATGGTTGTTTTTGTTGTGATTGATGGTTGTCCAAAAACTGGTGTAGGTATATGATCGGTACAGTTGCAATTAAGGAAACCGGATTGTATAGCTTGTGGTGTCTTAGAATTTCAACAACAAATCTCAGCATGGTATCGGTGATATGTGAATCTGAAGCGACACGCTGGTTGTTCTTCTTGATGACAAGTCTGTTAGCACGTAGAACCAGCTGTTCTTCAGAGACAATTTCAGCTTGAGAATTTGTTCTTGCATGTTGAATTCTGAGAATAAGATTCAAACATTGATTAGTTTCACATAAATACAAACTTAAAAACATTTATTTCATTTTCTATTTTTATTCACTCTGTCTGTTTTTTATGGACGGGCATTTCTTTTTGTCCATACTTATGTCATTTTCTTTCTCATGTGCCTTTATTTTTGCTTTTGTCGACACAAGATGTATGCTCTTTTCTTTTCACATACGATTTTTATCTCTCATTCTATTTTTAGTTATCCTCACTTAAAATTAAGTTCTTGGATACTATTTCTACGAGATAAAATATGGAAGAATGAACGAGAATTTTCAATTTTCTCATGCTTTAAAAGTGTTCATCTTAACCAATCTTTAGAGAAATAGTATCATTTGTATGGAAGATTTTTTTTCTTCAGAAAACGATTGTTTCGCATGAGAATGAGTTTTCCTTTTTGTAAAATAACATTGAGCCCCGAAGATACATTGATTTGCCAAAGGGATACATTATCAGCTTTTAGGTGACAACTAGCCCTAATAGCCATCTTGATTTATCAGTAACTCTTAGTCAAATTATTTTAAAGTAGACTCAAAAGAACTTTTGTCATGGAAATTTAGTTTGCAAAGGCATTGTGTTATTTGAAAATCAATAGATAATGACGTGTAAATATCTGTAGCAAAAAGTTTATAAAATCCGCACACATCATTACTATTATTTTTGGAAAATCATCTCGAATGAGATTAAGTTCATTGGGGAAAACCACACATGATACAAGTACCAGTATAGTAATCCACTTCACTAGTGGGGTTAATCTGAAGATCGACCATGAGTATTATAAATAATACCCTAGTGCACTGTGGTGAAATTTACGAGAGATATATCCAAATATAACACATTTA
Source organism: Tanacetum coccineum (assembly GCA_026074375.1). Lineage (NCBI taxonomy): Eukaryota > Viridiplantae > Streptophyta > Magnoliopsida > Asterales > Asteraceae > Tanacetum > Tanacetum coccineum. The sequence goes on along the minus strand of BQNB010056301.1, from coordinate 7,304 downwards.
ATGAGAAACATAATCACATATAACAGATAGAACATGTATTCATTCTCATAAAACATAATCAATTTCATATCAAAAGAAAATAGATCTTGTTCTCCTTTAGCTTGTATAAAGGTTAGTAATCTTGGATAAATCCAAAATGACTAAGACAGAAACTTTGTAAGATATATCAAAGTCTATGCGGAATCTAGACATTGATCAATAAGAAGAATAACAATAAAATAGTAAATATTGAATACACAAAGATAAACAAACTTTCAGCCTCAATATAAAATGAACACTCTTAATAGTGTTAGGGTTATACAAAACCTTGAAGCTATAACAAACTGATTTTTAGATCTGTGATGTGTTTTCGTACATCTAACTCTATGCCCTAGGGTCTCCTTTTATACACCAAGGAACCCTAATGGGCTTACAATACGATTCTAACTAATCATGATCTTTTCCTAATATAACTCGTTCTTATCACATAAGCAGTACTAACATATACACTAACAGTAGAAATTCTTCTAGCACTAGTAACTATTAGCACTGGCAGTACTAATATTACTCTAGCAGCAGTAATTATACTCTGGTAGTAGCAATGACTTAGAGTATTTTCTCTGAACTTCTTCAGCAGTAGTAACTATAAGCAGCAACAGTAACTCCATAGCTAGCAGTAGAAACTTCAACAGCACTAAAAAGCCTTTTAATCCTAACAATCCTCCCCTAAACTTGATGTTCACCTTCTGAATCTTCAAGTTTCTTGATTAAAAGATTTATCTTCATTAGGAGGATGTATCCAAACACTCTTCTACTTCTTAAACTGTGATCTTGTAAATCTAAGAAGTTCATAGGCCATTTCACACTCATGATCAACTTCTAGTCTTCTACTCAACATCCTTGAAAGCATTTCTTGTGTAAGAGGATACTTTCTTTCTACCAGCATGTGAATAGTAATTCCAGTATCCATCAATAATACATGAATTCCACATGAATCATATAACCTCCAGCTTATCAATGTATAGTCCTGTTGAGCTTTCTAGATTTCATCTTCTTCACTTGGCTCAAATAAAGTAATGAGATCTCCCCAAAGCAATCTGTCATATCCTTCTGGGCTTGTTATCTCAAATCTTTCCATTACCAGCCTGTATAGATCTAACACATCCTGTCTGTCAAAATCATCAAGCATTGCAGTGAATATCTTTTAATATTTAGTACTTCTATCAGCCCTGATGATCTGATAATACATCTTGTCTTCTGCTAGAATGTGTGTCTTCCAGTCAACTATTGGATATTTTGTAGATAATGATTCAACATTAACAGTTTTATCATCTCTTAGAACTATCTCTAAACAAAGTTTGAGTTTTGCCTTTTCTGCATCATCCTCTAGCTTTTGTCTCTTGGTACTTTCTTCATCAAGTTCTTTTCTTATTCTCTTCTTACTACTCTCTGCTTTCTTTCCACTGCTTTTAGTATTCTTTCCACTTCCTTCCACCACCTCTGAATCCATAGGAACAAATGAATCTATCCACTTCATAGTATTGTCAAATAATATCTGAATTTCTTCAAAACTTCTGTTCTTTAGCTGATTATGTTTGTATCCAGCCATATTTTTCAGATAGGTAGACATTTGATTCCTCTTTTAAGTTTTGATTGGTGGTTTTCTTCTCTCCTCTTCTGCTCTTAGTCTTGCAAAATGTCTCTTCCTTTCATCCATACGCTCCACAAACAATATTGACCTCTCTTCAATAGTCAATTCTCCTTGCTCTTCTATTTGTAGTCTTGCAGCTAGCTCAAAATCTGCATCCATCATGGCTTGAATATTATCCCATTCAGCAATGTTTGCATCTTCTTCTTTCTGTTTTGCAACCCTTTCTTCTTCTTCTAACTTAGCCTGTAATTCTTCTACAAGTCTTTTAGCCATTTCTTTATCAAACTTGATCTGGTCCTTTTTCTTTGATGGCCTATCTGGTTTAATCATTTTAGCTTTTCCCTTGTCTTTTGGATGTGAAGGAGGTACTTCTTTTCTTGTTCCAGACTCACTAGGTTCTTGCATAGTTACTCCTTTTGTTGGTCTAGTAGCAAGCTCACTAGATTTTTCTTTTGATCCTCTTTCTTTTGATTTCTCTTTTGATTTCTCACTTTCATTTTCATAAGGGTCTGAGCAATTTTAAGATCTTCATCTTCAATAAGAGTTGTTGTTGTTGGAGGAGTAATTGGTTCAGCAGTACTAACAGATACACCAGCAGTAGTAATTGGTGCACTGGCAGTAGTAACAGGTTCAGCAGTAGTAATATTAATACTGGCAGTAGTAATTGATGTACTAGCAGTATTAACTCTAATATCATGATCATACCTCTCTTGAGTCTCTGAATCCTCTTGAAACCATGAAATCCCTTCATCTTGGTCTTCATTCCTCCCCTATTTGGTTGCATCCTCCTAATCACCCAAACTCTTTTCAGTAGAAGATGCGATTCTTACTTTGAATAACCTCCTCTTGAGTTGTGGAGTTCTTGCCTTTTTCTTCTTTTCCAATTTCTTGACTCTCTTCTTTAGACTAGTAATCTCCAAATCCTGAGCAGTCTTGACATTCTCTAAGGCAAGAACCCTGTCAGACAATTTTGTATAAATTTCCATCAATTCCATAATTTTCAGTCTGTCCTCCCCACTTCCAGCTGTGTTAACTCCTGAGAGAGGTGGATCATTGGACTATTTAGACAACCTCTCAACCCTAGTATGAGTAGGTCTGTCCCCCAATATGGTATCTTGGCGCCTGGGACCACTACCTGAACCAGTTCCCTAAGGAATAGGCTCATTAAGTGTTGCCATGGATTGGGTCCTAATTATGTTACCACTGACTCGCTCTGCATCTAAGCTAGCAGTAGTAGTGGTAGCCCTCTCCATGGACAGTCTCATCTGCTACAAGGGTAGTAGGTCCACTAGACTAAGATATCTCAATGACCTTTATTTTAGTTTTCCTACGGTTGTGGGTCTTTTTGGGTTAAGATGATGATGCAACAGTAGGGATTGGTTCAACATGAGATAGTAAAGCAGTAGTAGGTGTGTGTTGGGGTTCAGTGGGTTGTCCTGAACCTTCACCCACTTCTGCTTGTGGTTGTATCAACATAGTGGCAAACAATGGTGTCACAGTCCCTAAAAAATCTTTTCTTTGCCTTCTCATATTTGCAAAAACCTTTTTAGTATGAGAAGGTGTATCATATTCATCATTAAAAACTGCTTCAAGATTTTCAATTTGATTATTCAAAAATAGTTGTAAAAACCTTGGATACATTAAAAACTTTTTAGAAGTAGGATCCAAGTTTCTCAACATACCATCAAAAATTAATTTAGAAAAATTAAATTTTTGATTCTTAGCCAAACATATAACTGCTGATGCTATATTAGTACCAAATTCATTTCAATCAATTGATTTAGAACTTAAACATTATAAGATGGTATGAATGAGATACTTCCATTGAGGGGAAAAGAAAGATTTATAAAAAGTAAGTTTATCAAAAAGCTTTTCATATCCTATCAGTTGAAGGTTTTCAAAAATTTGAGTATTTGTTAGACAAGCAATACCACCCTCATCATTAAATTGAAGATCTCTCCTCACAGATGATTTTGTTATTACTATAGTCTTGCCAGTAACTTTGGCACATATTTGTGTTTCATTATTGACTGTTTTGATCTTTGTAGTAGACCAAAACTACTCAATATAAGACACATAGATAGTTAGACTTACAGTGAGAGCATAATGAATAGGGCTAGCAGAAAGAAAATCAACTATCTCATAAAAATCAGCATTCTCTGTGGATTTTTCCAAGTAAGCAACCATGTTGTGAGAATCCGCAAAGATTAAGTCCAACATTGATGATAATTGGGAATGTCGGTGATGAAATCGAGTTAGGGTTTGTAAAATTGGGAGTGTATTAGAAAGATTAAGAACGATTATAGTGTGAGAGTATGCGCGTAAATAGGAAATAAAGAAAACCTATAAGTGAAGTTTTCGTCTTATAGACCAAGAATACTCTCATCAGTTATAACTCCAACGGTAACCTAGCAGTAGTAAGTTAGCATGACAACACTAACTTTTTGCCTAGCAGTACTAACTTTCGCCCAACAGTACTAAGTAATGCTCAGCAGCATTAACTCTTGAGTTACCAGTTTAAACCCTAATTTCATCCAAACAGAGATTATGCATTCTAATGCTAGCAGTTAAAAATTGAAAACGACTAACATCAAACGCCTTTGTGAGTAAATCTACAACATTGTGATCAGTGTGAATCTTGATCACTTAAATTAATCTTTTCTCATATGAATCCCTGATGAAGTGATGTCTAATCTCAATGTGCTTAGTCTTTGAGTGAAACACTGGATTCTTAACTATGCAGATGGTGCTTTCATTGTCAATGAAAATCTTGGTATTCATGAAATTGTATCCATAATCTAGCATTTGATTTTGGATCCATAACACCTGTCCACAGCAACTAGATGCAGCTACATACTCTGCTTCAGTAGTAGAGTTGGCAACTACAGTTTGCTTCTTGCATTGCCATGAAATCAATCTTCTTCCAAGAAATTGACAACCTCCTGTTGTGGATTTCCTGTCTAAACTTGCACCAGCATAGTCACTATCAGAATAAGCTTCCAAATCAAATGGTGAATCCTTAGAATACCAAAGGCCTAATTTAGGTTGAACTTTCAAGTATTTAAAGATTCTTTTCACAGCATAAAGATGTAAAACTTTAGGTGTGACTTGGAATCTTGCACAAGCACATACAACAAACATTATATCAAGCCTTGAAGATGTTAAATACATCAATGAGCCAATAATTGATCTATATAAGTGAACATCAACATCTTCAGCATTTTCATCCTTCATCAAAGGCTTTAAAGTCTCCATAGGTGTACTTGCTGTCTTTATAGTTGAAAAACCAAACTTCTTCAAAATTTCATCCACATACTTATCTTGACTGATGAAAATCCCATCATCTTTCTGTGTCACTTGTAGTCCTAAGAAAAAAGTGAGCTCACCCATAGAACTTATCTGGAACTTCTTGTGCATCAATTTCTTAAACTTAGTGCATAACTCCTTTTTAGTAGATCCAAAAATGATATCATCAACATATACTTGAACTAGTAGAATATCACTTTTGACTCTTTTAAAGAACAAAGTCTTATCTATTTGACCTTTGTGAAATCCGTTGTCTAATAAATAGGTAGAGAAAGTCTCATACCAAGATCTAAGAGCTTGACGTAGACCATATAATGCCTTTTCTACCTTATAAACTCTGTCAGGGAACTCTGGATCTTCAAACCTTGGAGGTTGACAGACATAAACTTCCTCTTCAATCTTGCCATACAGAAATGCACTTTTCACATCCATATGGTATACTACAAAGTCTTTGAATGAGGCATAGGCTAAGAATAGCCTAATTGCTTCAATCCTGGCAACTGGAGCAAAAAACTCATCATAATCTATTCCCTCTTCTTGAGTGTAACCCTGTGTAACTAGCCTTGCCTTGTTTCTAATCACACTACCTCTTTCATCTTTCTTGTTCATGTACACCCATTTAGTACTAATGGCTCTTTTGCCATGTGGTAAATCTACCAAGGTCCAAACCTGTTGTAACTTGAACTGCAGAAGCTCTTCTTGCATAGCTTCTATCCAGCTTGGATCTTTTAATGCTTGGATTACCTTTTTGGGCTCTTCCTAGGATAGGAAACAAGCAAATAGACAAGTATGAAGGTCTTCATGTGTTTTCCCTTTATAAACAACACTAATAATCCCTTGTTCAATTGTAGTCTTTGTCATTCTCCTTGTCTGTACACCAGACTGTACATCACCAATCACATGATCAAGTGAATGATCTTTATGGATTCTTGTATTTGGAGTAGAAGGAACTGGATATGTGGTAGTAATGTTGCTCATATCCACTTCTGTTTCATCACCAAAGAAATGAGCATGTGTAGCTTCAACTGGAGCAGTAGTAACTGTTGGACTAACAATATTAATATTTAGACTACCAGTATTAACATTTGTACTGGCAATATTAATACTTGGCCTAGCAGTATTAACATCTTGAGTACTATTTTCAGATCTCTTTTGATCAACAAATCCACTTTCTTTATTTACACCTTCATCATCCTTCTTTTCAACATCACTAGAAGGTTGTGGTTTATCATTACTAGCATTCTTTAAAGAAGAATCAGATAGTGAACCATCTTTCCATAGTGGCATCAAAATGTAGTCTTGGCTAGATCCTGTCTCCTTGCTAGAATGACATTCACCAATACTTTCTTCTGTACCTACAAGATCATTAGAGTTTGTACCTGCAACAACTGGCACATAATTCATTGATTTTGTTAGAACATCAATATCAAACAGCCACTTTGGTCCATCACCTGCAACAATAGGCTTATCCTCTAAGAACCTAATATGCAAGTTTTCTTCCACTTTCCTAGTTCTAATGTTGTATACCCTAAAAGCTTTACTATTCATTGAGTATCCAAAAAAGAATCCTTTATTTGACTTTTCATCAAACTTGCCTAAATAATCTAAGGTATTAAGAATGGTAACATGACACCAAAATGGTCTCATGAAGCTTAGAGCAGGTGTTCTACCTCTAAATAGTTCATAAGGGGTCTTGTTTTGAGGCTGAACTACTAATACCCTATTCTACACATAGAAAGCAGTATTAACTGCTTCAGCCTAAAATGTAGTAGGTAACTTAGAGTTAGCTAACATGGTTTTAGCAGCCTCAATTAGTGTCTTATTTCTCCTCTCAGCAACACTATTTTGATAAGGAGTTCTAGCTACACTAAATTCCTTCTTAATTCCTTTCTTTTCACAAAACTCACTCATGACTCTATTTTTGAACTCTGTTCCATTGTCACATCTGATTATCTTTACTTTCTTATCAACTAGAGTTTCTGCCTTAGTTATAAAACTCTTAAGAATGCCACTAGTCTCATCCTTAGTTGCTAGAAAGAAAACCTAAGTAAATCTGCTATAATCATCAGTGACAACTAGACAATATTTCTTATTCATTAAGCTGCTCACAAAAGTTAGACCAAACAAGTCCATATGCAACATGAATAAAGGCTGAGTAATAGAGTTTTGAATCTTGGACTTGCAAGAGGCTTTGTGATGCTTTCCCTTAAGACAAGCAACATAAGTTTGGTTATTTTCAAAACATTTTAAAGGTAAACCTCTCTCAAGATTTTCCTTAACAAGTTTGTTAATAGTTTTTGAAATTTACATGACATAGCCTCCTATGCCATAGCATTGATTCATCAAGTGTGGCCTTTGCAACAAGACA
>BQNB010056300.1:7675-36355 GCA_026074375.1 Tanacetum coccineum | reverse complement strand
TTTGATTACGCTTGTATAATTATAATGGTTATGGGCTAATACCCTCGGGTATTAGCCATCTTAATGAAAGTTTAATGTTTTAAAATCGATTTCTTAATTAATCGTTGATTGTTTTATTATGTTTATCACCTCATATTTGTTTATGTGTTTTAATATGCGACCTATCATTCAATTGGGTCTAGTGATACCTAAAAAGTAATCTAGATACCGGGATAGCTCTCCATATCGTATTTTATATTACTGGACCAATATGATCATAAATAACGTTTTGTCTTTGTCTTTGAATTATGAGCTTAGTTGGACCAGTAGGTGACCAGTTTATGTTTCAGCAGTCATGCTCTTAATTAACTGATAAAGATTTGAATACTGGACTACCAGTATATAAAACACCGTCAAACAATAAGTGGGTAAAGTCCTGTTGGGCTAGGGTTTTAACAGGATCACCACTGCTTTGATTCCCTAAGATAGATTATAATTAAACTAAAGGATGCTTTATGCGGATGCGTTAATTGTGACAGGATTAATCGTGTCTAGGTCTTAGGATGATGCCCCGCCTAAGTCTTAAGAATGATATGCTGCTTCGAGATAAGTATATCATTGCACTAAAACAAACAAACCAACATTGAACTGGATTTAATATGGCTAATATAGTTTTCTATCATTTGGCTTGTACCGCTTTTCTATCTTCTAATTTTCTTCTTTTGTGTTTATTGTTTATTGAATTGATATTTGTCACCACCAAACCCGTGCTAGTCTCTCAGGCTAAACCCCCCCCCCCCCCATATCATTAGACAACGTATATAGCATAGTTTTAACCAGTAGATAGACTAATTAGAACTAATTAAAATACTGATAGAATATAGGATTAATTTTCATCTTAGTGGTTGACACCTTTACTTACCGCGAAAACTCATCTTGATCGGGTACACTGCCCGTTAAAGTGTTATTTTAGGTTTGTCGGTAAATATAAATGTAAAACTTGACAATCAAATAATTGACCCTACACGATAGCACATCAGCGAATCACTTCAATTATGCATTCCAAGTATCATAATAGTTATAGATTAATATATCTTAGTTCTAATTGTACAAAAATTGCTTGAGAAGTTAAAATCCCCAAATTATTTGATTTGTGTAAAATCAAAACCCTAGACACAAAATTAAAAAGAGAATACGATGAAATCACTTACAATAATAGTTTTAGATTGATGATTTGTTGATGATCTTTGTGATTAATTGCTTTAATTGCCTCTAATTGTGATTTAGTATGGAGGGTTTTAGTGTTTTGGTTCGTGGGTGTGTTTGGATAATAGTGTTTGTGGTCCTAATTTGTTCAAAAACTGGTATTTACTCGCGTTCTGAGACTCACGGATCTACCTAAACTGGGACGGATCTCCCTAATGGTGGATCCGTGATCTGTAGGTGTCCACAAAATATGGACAAAGTTGGTTTTTAAGCAAATTGAGATAAGGTGTTATGTTTTTGGCTATTGAAGTATGTTATATTTCCTATTAGGAGTATGTGATATAATTGTTAGAGTCGACGTCCAAGTTTTGAGTGAATCGTGCAACTTGTCATGAATTTCCCGATGGAATTTCAATGTAGTCGATCCTACTAGGAGTGTGTTAACATTTAGCATAAGTTTGACCATTACTAATAACACAATTATTTATGAACATTTAGACTCAACAAAACATCTTCAACACAAGTGTGAGTTACAATTTGATGATTGTTCCTTTCGTCTTTTTCAATCGATTTCATAATTACATTGTATTGGACCATACTGCTAGGATGTTGAAAAAACATTCTTGGGTCATTTTATTGGTATTTTCTTTATCTAGTAAAATTCTAATCTTGATTATGTTCATGATCAAAAGTTTTGTAATTGAAACTTGTAATGAGAATTAACAACTTTTGAATAATAATAAATTACTTCATTAAATTTCCATTTATGATTATTTTTGAGATGATAGAGAATCACTATCCATGATAAGTTTCATCATTCCTAATTCCTAACTCTTAAAATAATTATCATACTTCACATTTTTAAAGGGCTTAGTAAAAATATTTCGGCTATATTAATTCTTCGGATCCCCCCCCCCCGTATACAATTTCTCGATAGAATGTTGCCCTTTTGGCTCCGCGGTCGCCCGCGGGTCGCTCTAATCGCGACGTCTGCGGCAGCGCACCACAGTCGCCTCCGCCTGCTCGACATAATCAGAACGTCGTCGAGGCGTATGTCTCATAGTTGATTGAGGAGCTTTGTTTCATCCATAATGTTGTTGACATGCCTTCATGGAGGAGACATATTAGGCTGTGGTCGTGGAGATTGCAAGGGCCATTCATTTCTAGAGAGAGAAACAAGATGTCAAACAACATCCCATGAACGTACAAACGCCGCTAGTGATTTTACGATCAACGTAATCGCCCGCGTGGTCGGATTCGGTATAAACTTTAGTTTTTATTCTATTTCCTTTTGGATACCATAATCCTAAATATGTAGTTCCTCTAATATACCTAAATATACGCTTAACGGCTTCTAAATGGGTAGTCTTAGGATTTTTTAGAGCTATCCTAGAGTCGGCTTCATCTTCCTTAGTGAGCTTGATATCCGTTGACATCGGCGTCTTGGTTGGTTTGGAATCTTCCAACCCGAACTTCTTTAACATCTCCTTGATGTACTTGGATTGATTAAAAAATATTTCATCTTCTATTTATTTTATTTGAAGACCCAATAAGAAGTTCAACTCCCCCATCATACTCATCTCAAACTGGTCGTGCATGATTTTTGCAAAATCATCACACAAGTTTTGACACGAGGAACCAAATATAATGTCGTCGACATATATTTGAACAATAATAAGATGTGACTTTGATTTCTTAGTAAAAAGTGTATTATCGACCATTCCTATTGAATACTCGTGTTTTATCAAAAATGATTTTAGTCTATCATACCAAGCCTTAGGAGCTTTCTTAAGTCCATACAAAGCATTTTTAAGTTTATAAACATAGTTTGGTTTTTGAAAATCAATAAACCCTGGAGGTTGAGCAACGTAAACCTCTTTTGTTTATAAAAACAGTTTAGAATAAATTACTTTTTTCCATCCAGTTGGTTTAGTTTTAAAATCAATCTTGCCACATGAATAGCAAGATGTATTCTAAGGGACTCTAAACCTAGCTATAGAGCGTATGTTTATAATCATTTTATACATCATTGTTGATTATATCCTTGTGCCACTAACCTAGCCTTATTTCTAGACACTATACCATTTTCATCTAATTTATTTCTAAAGACCCATTTTGTTCCTATGACGGATTGACTCATGGGTAAAGGGACTAAATCCCAAACATCATTAGCTACGAATTGATTTAGTTCTTCTTGCATAGCTACAACCCACTTTCATCTTTTAATGCCTCATTGACATTTTTGGGTTCTATAGTAGATATAAAACAAAAGAAATTACTATGATTTTGGGATTGAGACCTTTGGGTTCTTTGATTAAGATTTCATATGACTTGATCTAATGGATGATTTTTGGACTCCTTAATGTTAACGACTTCGTCAACTTCTATCGACTCATCTTCTTTATTATTAGTATTCACTACTTTGGTATTGTTTCTAATAGCTTCTTCTTCACCAACATCATCATCAACCAATGGTGATAATTTGATAGGAGGAAGACTTTCATCGAATGTCACGTTGAGTGATTCTTTGATTTTTATTGTGTGTTTATTTAATACTACATAAGCTTTGCTATTTTGAAAATATCCTAGAAAAACACATTCGTATGACTTTGGGTCAAACTTGGTTAGATAATCCTTAGTATTCAAGATGAAGCACTTGCTTCCAAATACTTTGAAATATTCTCTAAAGAGGGTTTCCTACCTCTAAATATTTCATAAGGAATTTTTCCTAGTATTGGTTGAATTAAGATTCTATTAAGAATGTAAGTTGACGTATCTACGACATTACACCAAAACTTTTATGGAATGGATTGTTCATTTAACATAGTTATAGACATCTCTTTTAAAGTTCTATTCTTTATTTTAACTACCCCATTTGATTGGGAGTACGTAGAGCCAAGAAATTATGAGTAATGCCTTATGCATCACAATAAGCTCTGAATTGTACTTCATTGTCAAATTCCCGACCATGATCCGTTCTAATAGCTACTATAGAACTTCCTAGTTGGTTTTGAATTTTCCTACTTAATATTTCAAATTTCTCAAATGCTTCATTTTTAGATTTTAGAAACTTAGTCCATGTATATCCAGAATAATCATCTACTACTACTAAAGTGTATAAATTACCTCCATAGATTTTGATTGCTGATGGACCAAATAAATCTATATGTAATAATTCTAGATATCTTTTAATGGAAACCATATTTTTAGCTTTATGACTCGCATGAGCTTGCTTCCTAATTTTGCAAGCATCATAATTTTTTTAATCATACTTTAGCTTAGGTAAGTTTCTAACTAATTCTTTGGTTGACAAAGATTGAATTAAACGCATATTTGCGTGACCAAGTCTTCTATGTCATAAGGTAGAGTTATCCACTACCGTGGCGAGACATAGTTTATCTTGAGACTTATTTTCTAATTTCATTATGTATAAACCATTTTTCCTAATCCCGTTTCCTATGATTTTACCATCTTTAATTATTTCACTACATTCTTCCGTAAATAAGACTCTACACTTATTATCGCAAATTTTACCGACACTAAGTAAATTAAACGCTAAGTTGTCTACGTGTTCTACATTAGATATAGTAAGAGAGTCGTTAAAATCTTACCTTTGCCTATGATCTTTCCTTTTAAGTTATTTCCAAAAACAACATTACCTCCGTCGTATGCTTTGTAAGTAGAGAATATACTTTTATTACCGATCATATGTTTGGAGCAACCACTATCTTTAATCCATTCGTCTGGCTCCAAACACGTTCTCAAGCATACCTATTTCAACAAAAACAAAATCGGGAAGCGGTGTGGTCCATAAGATCTCAGGTCCGAAAACGATAAGTGTTGTATCCATGCAATTGGTGGCAATTGATTAGGATATTGAAATGGGAATACAATTTCCCATGTGTACAAAACTTTAACTTTGGTTGTTATTCCAATTCATAGGATAGAAGTTTTGATGAATTGGTTCTCTAGAGTTTCTTCTAGGTTGAGGAGTGTTATGTCTTGGTTGTTGATAACGCTCAAATTATATATGTTTTATGCGCGTTATCAATGCTTTTATGCATATTAATTGGTTAATAATAAGAACTTTCGGTACCTAATCGAGTATATTTGCTATTGTAGGTTCTATGTATATGTCTTGGAAGAAAACGGAAGAATACACGAAGATTTGAAGCTTAAACGAAGAAATAACTCAAGTCGAATGCTTCCCAACACCTGTTCACTGTTTTAGCCATAACTCGGTCATACGAACTCCGTTTTAGTTGGTTCAAGCGGCCACACAAAGAGAATTAAATTATCTACAATTTAATAAAAAGTCCCAGAGCTATAAATGCCATATGTGTGGCGCACAATCCAAAAAGTGCGGCGTACTTCATTAAATTTGTGGTAAATGCTCTGAAATGAGCTTGGCATTCATTGCAACCTATCATCTATCCCTTCTAGGTCCTTCTATGCATGAAATTTGGCACCCCATGAGCCTATAAATACAACCCTAAATCTCTCATATCTCACACACATCCATCTACAATCATCTCCTAAAGTAGAATAAGCTAGGAACTAGTTTTTGGGAATTTGGTTGAACTTGCTCCTAAGTTCTTCTCAAACCCAGGTTTTGATCCATCAAAGAAGCATAATTGAAGTGTTATTTTGAATCTATAAGCGATTGTGACAGAATTGTTCATAGTTTCCAGGTTTTACTTTGAATATAATAAAGTGTTCTTGGGAAATTCATGTGAAATCACCATATTTTGCTCTTGGAATTTGGTATAATCTTGTTTATCCTTTGAATATGATCTTTGCTGAATTCATGATGAATGTTATATGTGTTGTTATTTGTTTGATTATGGAGTAATTTCGTTATGTTTGTTTAGGTGTTCTTAAGATGTGATATAAATATATGTTATGATATATGCATTATGATTGTATAATCATAAACTCAATATTAGTTTATGCTAAGATCATTGAGGACTTGTTTGATTAGTCATTCATAGAAATAGGTCGAAAGGCTCTATTGTGTTGATTGAATTTCGCGTTGTTTGTCTATGGCAATTCGGTATTAACCTTGTGAGAATTGGTTAATAAAACTATGATCAACCTAAGTATAATAATGTTTAATGCTTAATCTCATGTCTAACGAACTTGATTAAGAGAGTATGATTTTTATATTATCAACCACAAACCTATCTTAATGCATTTGGTATGTTGAGAATTAAAGGCCGAAAGGAATTCTTATCATATTGAATAGTTATTTGCTTGATTGATTACCCGTCATTTCTTGCTTATATATCTTGTTTGTGCGTGCATCTTTATCCATATATATGTTTTGTCTCATGTCTCTTGGCCTAAACAAACATGTTTTAATCACCTTGGTAATAATCTAATTATTTCCAGCGTTTGGTATAACTTAGAGTTTAAAAATTCCCCCCCAAAATATGAGTCTAATGATCGTGATAATCACTTGGACTTTCTTTCTAATCTACTGTTTGAATATGAAAATGCACTACTCCTTTGGGACGACCTGGACTTACCTAGACTTTACTACACTCGAAAGGGTATACTTTCCCGTGTGTTTCCGTCAATTAATCGGTATGTCTTGTTTTATAAATTTAAAGCTTTTGAAACACATCAAAGTTTTTGGCGCCGTTGTCGGGGAGTTTGTTGGTCTTGTTTTCATTCAAATAGTGGTTTATACTTGTTTGACATCTCGTTGCTATGCAATTTTTTGGTTAAAATGCCTTAAACTCAATTTGCTACTAAGAAAGTGCGCTGTTTTTTTTTTTTTTTTTTGTGGTTTTTTGGTTTTTTTTGTTTTGGGTTTTTCTGTAAAACTGCGACTCCCCCGAAAAGCCTGCAAGTATACCGTACTTACTCCTAAGTACACCACACTTTTTGTCTGCAACAAAATATCTTCTTGGATTGTGTCTTAAAAACTCCCATAAACCAATTGTAATGCTTAATTCAGGTACTGAGATCATGAGACTTCTGTTTTGTGTGATTGTGTTGCTTAAACTATTGCATTTGTATCATTTGCCAATTAAATGGAAATTACAAAAATATATGTGTTCTTATTTGATCTATACTTGTCTAGATTTAAGTTGCTTTGTTGCTTGTTCTGAGCGAGATTTGTTTGTTTATATTCTGTTATTGCTATTTGAGTGTTTGTTTCGTTTTGTGAATCATAATAATATGCTTATGCTGAACCTGAAAAACCTGCAAGTGCGCAGGTTTTAATCCAAAACCGCCGCACTTATAAAAAATCAAAAAGATTTTATTTCTGAGTTATTTTTCTTTCTTCATGTTTATCTTGTTTTATGGCATGTTTATGTTTATATAATAAAACGTGTTTTGTCTTGACTGTTTGTGTGTGTTTGTTTGCTTGGTTATATTAAAATCAAAAACTATATATATATATATATAAAAACTATAAAAATCGAAAAAAGTGTTTCTTAGTTCCATTTTTAGTTTGTTCTAGTTTGATTATTGTTTATGTGTTTGCATGTCTCGTGTTATGTATTTATATTATGTGTGGCAACTAATAAAAAAAAATCTAAACAACATGTCCCTTCTATCAATAATATAACCGCCACACAGATGTTTGTGTGCGGCGCACTTTCTTATTCTTTTCGCCCTCGTATTTTTATTTGAAAATATATAAAACTTTAAGTTATACTTACGCCGCACTTTCTTTCAAGTGTGATGCACTTTTGTTCTGAAAAAAAAATTATAAATAAAAATTAAAAAAAAATAAAATAATAATAGTAATTTTGTAAATTATTTTAAACCTTAAATAATAATTATAAGTTTGATATATGTGTTTGTCTTAAAACCAAAAAATACAAAAAATACAAAAAATACAAAAAGATTTTATTTTCACCATTAATTTTTATTTTATTTTATTTATATATGGTTTATGTGTTGCAGATTTAGTAATTATATTTTTCCTTTCTATGTTATTTTTTATTTCATAATGTTATGTGTGTGATGTTTAGTAAAAATGTATAATAAAAAGCTTAAAATATATATATATATTTTATATAAATATATTATATATATTTATACATAGATATATATAAATATATATATAATATATAGGGATGGGATCCATGAGAAAACCTTATTTTGGGTGGAAAACCCAGAAAACCTAGAAAAACCAAACAAATGCCCTAAAAAAACCAAACAGATGCCCTAATTTTTTCAGGCTAAAAATTGTTTTTTCAGGCAAATATGGCCTCGATTTACACTCTGTAAAAACCAAAAAAAACAAACAGATGCCCTAAAAAACTAGGGCATCTGTTTGATTTTTTTAGGGCATCTGTTTGGTTTTCTGGGTTTTCTAGCAAAATATGGTTTTCCCTAGAACCCATCCCATATATATATATATATATATATATATATATATATATATATATATATATATATATATATATATATATATATATATATATCTGCATGTGTAGTGTGTGTGTGTTTTAAACCTTTGTGGCTGTTCGCTGGAAAACTCATGAGACTATAACTCGTCACTCGGGCCATCGAAGGGTTAACGGCAGTTGCATGACGCTAAATGCAATCGTGGTGCCTACGAAAGTGTGCTTTAGTATTTTACGATTTTTGTAGTTTAGTTTCTTTTACAGATTAAAAAAACAGGTGGAGCTTAGATTGGTGGTTGACATCTTATCACTTGGGGGGGTGATATATATTTTGATCAGTATATTACATGTGGTAGAATACACATGCTTGGCGTTTAGTTTCGCGCCATATCTTTCAGAATTCAACCGAGCACTTATGAGCTCGTGGAAGGCTCCGTTTTCTCTTATATTTATTTTTTCCCGTTTTGTCCCTACTTTTAAGTCATTTTTAATTACGCATAATTCTCAGCCTTAATGTGAGGAAAAAGAATGAAAAATCATACTCATTATTAATTTGTAACTTTTGTTCGCCCTTAGTAATCTAAAAATCAATTATGGTTCTTAATTTTTTTGCCACTTAGGTTAATATATTAGAATAAAAGCATAGTAAATACATAAAGTTTTGAAATCAGAGATGTGTCCCGATTGATAAAGCAGATCCGACTCGGGATTGATAACAACTTGAGCATTTATAACCCTTCCAGATAAATATGTGAGGATTTTGAGCTGTTGTGTGTGTGAGGTGTGGTTGTTGTGGTTTTATATAGCATAAGCTATTTTAGCTTGATTCCCTATTGATAATAGTGTGCCGGTGATTTTATTGATTCTAGAACTTGTTGGCTTGATAATCATTACGAGACCGCAGTGAGATCACGTTCGCGTGATAAAGGTACTTTTATGTGATAAAGAGGCAATTTATGATTTAACCCAAATAACCATTCCATTTAATTATTTATTCTCTTAGCTGGTTACACTGATTAGCTAACCACCCAATTGAAACCCTTATGTTAGCACTCATCTTTAGTGCAGATACCCTAGTTTAACCTTTGACTTTCTATTTATTTTTCTCATCCACTAAAATAAAAAAATACAAAAATATATAACCTTTAGCCTAGCCTTACCTTTTCTCGAAAGTCCTTACGGTTGGTTGCTAGTTGCTCGGTATGATTGGTTGATTTTTTGCTTATGGTTTGCTTGAGCTTTACTATAAGTGTTGTGCCATTTCATCAAAGATGAAGGAGACGTCCTTTTGATTTTGCATTTTTTGTGGTGTATGCTTATATTAAGTGTGGGGGAATTGTTAGTTGTTTGAATAAGGGTGGATTGAAAATAAAATAAAAAAAGGGAGTGATGAAAAAAAAGAGAAAAAAAAAGTGAAAAAAATGAAGAAAAAAAAAAGTTGAATAAAAAAAGGAAGAATAAGTATGAATAAGTGTTGTTTGTTAGATGGAGGTTGGTTTGTTGGATAAACTCGCGGGATTGTGGATTGTCGTAACTAGCAACATGGGTTTCTTGGACTTGTCGACATGTATATTATACAACCATTTTAAGTATATATTTCTCATGCCTTATCCACACCCTTATTAACCCTTAGCCTAACATTACAACCCGAATAAGAGTCCTCTTTTGATAATTATACTTGGTGCTTACGCTATGTCGGTGCAGTTTTGTTTCTATACCAAGCCTATGGTAATGAAAAGGATCTGTCTGAGCAATGAGTTGTGATTTCTTTTACCCTGTATTACATCACATACGAGTGTTTGAGTGAATTATACTTTACCTTATTTGTGTGGAGTTCCTATTCATGTTTATTAACGAGCTTGAAGATCATTGGGTATTGTCAAACATCTCTGCTTTCACATATTAAAAATCCAAAAATATTTTTCACAATTCTAAATTTGTTTTGTAAAGCTTATTATTTTCCTTATTTTGCTTGAGGGCAAGCAAACCCCTTAAGTGTGTGGGAGGGGGTGCTTGCGACTTTTGTACTTATTTGTTACAAAAACCAAAATATTTTCGATATTTACACGACTCAACATGTTTTTTTTGAAAAAAACTATCAAAATTTTAAAAATATGTATAAATATAAAAAAATAAAAATTTCCTGGTCTTGTCACCTAGGACCTTGTTTATAAATTTTTTTTCTTAGATTTGCTTGAGGGCAAGCAAAGTTTTAAGTGTGGGGGGATTTGATAATACTCAAATTATACATGTTTCTATGCGCGTTATCAATGCTTTTATGCATATTTATTGGTTAATAATAAGAAATTCCGGTACTTAATCGAGTATATTTGCTATTGTAGGTTCTATCTACGTGTCTTGGAAGAAAACAAAAGAATACACGAAGATTCGAAGCTTAAACGAAGAATAACTCAAGCTGAATGCTTCCCGACACCTGTTCACTGTTTTGGTCATAACTCGGTCATACGAACTCCGTTTGACACGATTCTGGCAGCCACGCGAAGAGAATTAAATTATCTACAATTTAATAAAAAGCCCCAAAGCTATAAATGACATATGTGCGGAGCACAATCCAAAAAGTGCGGCGCACTTCATTAAATTTGTTGTAAATGCTCTTAAATGAGCTTGGCATTCATTGCAACCTATCAGCTATCCCTCTAGGTCCCTTCTATTACAAAAACGTACCAAAACAAACGAAATCGAACGAAATTGTAAGAAAACGTCCGAAAACAAAAAAAAACGTACGAAAACAAATAAGGACGGTTGAAAAGGTATGAAAACGTAAAAATCCAAAAAAAGTATGAGTTATTGAATTATTGTAGAAAGAAGTGGAAATAAGTGGTTTTAAGTAGGGGTGGCAATTTCTAACCCGACCTGAAACCGACACGAAAATTAACAGGTTTTGGGTTGAGTCAAAAAAGATTTCGGGTCGGTTTGGGTCAACCCATCTAACCCGTTTATTAAATAGGTCAGGTTCCGGTTGGGAATAAATTAATCGGGTCGACCCACCAACCCGTTTAAGATTTTTTCCTTAAATTAAATATTATATATTTTTATTATACGGGTTAAATGTGTTAAACGAGTTGACCCACGTACCTATTTAACCTGTATAACCCATGCAATGTGTCAAATTTTGTATATAAAACGGGTTAAATGGGTCAACCCGAAACCTGTTTAACCTATTTTACCTGCCAACCCAAGTATATAAACGGGTTAAATGGGTCAGGTTCGGGTTATGTTTAAAATAGGTTAGGGTTGACATAACTGACCTAATTATTTAAATGGGTCAGGTTCGAGTTGGGGTTTTTATTAAATTTTAATTCCCAATAATCATGCTTAACATAAACTGTTAGATATAAGTAAAAGACTTGGTCACCCCGTATATTTATTGTTTATAATAGTTCGTAGTTTAATAGTTAATGGTAAGTCTTTCGGTTTTATGCCGGGTACTAATACCCGGTATTTTGTAAGAACTATATAAGCCTCTTCCAACTTTGGAAGAGGTAAGCTAGTCAAATATTTTACACTTCAAAACACATACACACATTCTCTCTCTCTAGAATCTCTCTCTTGTGTTTCTCTCACTAGAAACTAGCTAAACCACTCAAATCATCACCCGTGTTATGATTTAAACGATCCTACAATTGGTATCAGAGCCTGGTGGATTCGTGTTTGATTTGTGTGGTTATATATCAAATTTCGTGGCTTATTTTGAAGAAAAAAACCACGGCTCACTTTTGATTTTGGGCATATTGTTTGTTAATCTTGCTCTATACTTGTTCTACACATCAAAAGGTTAGAGTGTTACAAATTTCGTGGCTAATACAAGCTCCTAGTTCGAATTATAAGCTTTTAAAGCTTAGTGTTCTTCGTGGAGGGTTGCTTCATATTGGACGATTCTCAAAGAAATACGAGTTAAGGTGTGTTTAATCGTCATATACACACTTAATATTGTATGTTGTAACCTAGTTTCGTGGCTGGAAAGATCATATGGCTTGATTTTAGTTAATTCGAACAAGTGTTCATCGTGGCGAGTTGACAAGTATTGAGACAAGATCCACGTTTTAAGGTAAAAAGTCAAAGGCGAGTTGCCTCAATTTAAGTGGCGAGTTGCCATTTTAGGAGGCGGTTTGACAGGTGTGTGGCGAGTTGATTATTATATTGAGCAAAAAGGAATAGTTACTCTGCCCAAATTTTAATCCCACGGCGGTTTGATTATTATACTCAGCGGCGAGTTACTAAATTGACAGCGAGTTGTTCAAGGCGGCGAGTTACTTGATTATTTTATTAGCCGGCGAGTTGCCTATCTTTTTATTCCACGGCGAGTTATGTTTTTCTAGGCGGCGAGTTATTGACACGGCGAGTTGCTCACAGCGGTTTGATTATTTTTAGCAGGCGAGTTGCTCATGGCGGTTTGCTAAACCTCACGGCGAGTTGCCAATACGCAGCGGTTTGATTAAAAAAAAAATTAAGTAATTTGTAATCTTTTTTCTATAGACTTTTTAACTTATTTTTACATCAAATTCAAATTTTGGTAATAGGGTAAAAATTATTTCGGTCGACACCTTTTTAGCGACACTTTTTGGCGGGAAAAATTAAGTAAAATATAATTTTTTCTTTAGCCTTTTTAGCTTATTTTTACACCAAATTTAGATTTTGGTAATAGGGTAAAATTTATTTTTTTCATAATCCAACTGCGCCAAATTTCAAACAAATCAACAAACCAAATATCACAACCAATTATTCATTTACGGTTTTTCTATTGATTTTGTAAAATCCCGGTAAACTTCTTATCGGTTTAAATCTTAGACTTGTAAAATCCCGTGAACGTTAATTGCATTCATAACCAATACATCAAGACGTCTAATATGTCAGAAGATATTTGGTATGCCGGTTCCGATACACGCCCACCAATGCTTGACAGAACAGACTTTGAATCTTGGCAACAACGCATTCGTCTGTATTGTCTGGGAAAAGATAATGGAGAGAACATTATGAAATCGATTACTGAAGGTCCATTTCAAATGGGAACGTTCATACAAACTCCTGCTGAAGATGCTGAAGAAACTGAGGGTGCACTTCAACTAGGTCCAGAACGTGCTAGAGTCTTTACAGACCTTTCTGCTGAATAAAAGGAAAGGTATAAAGCTGACATTCGTGCAACGAATATCCTACTTCAAGGAATACCAAAAGACATCTACACACTCATCAACCACTATACTCACGCCAAAGACATTTGGGACAATGTAAATATGATTCAGGAAGGTTCTGAGTTAACAAAGGATGATAGAGAATCTCAGTTATACGATGAATTTGAACACTTCCATTAAATCAAAGGAGAAACCATTCACGTATACTATGTTAGGTTTACGAAGCTCATTAATGACATGAGAAACATCAAGATGACCATGCCCAGAATGCAGCTTAACTCTAAGTTTGTGAACAACATGTTACCAGAGTGGAGTAGATTCATAACTGAAGTCAAACTTAACAGAGGTTTGAAAGAGTCTAACTTTGATCAGCTTTATTCCTATTTGAAGCAACACGAGGTACATGCTAGTGAGAATAGAATAATGATGGAAATGTTTATTCAACCAACTAATGATCCTTTGGCACTAGTGTCTAATGCCTCAGTTCAGCAGTATCCAACACAATCATCCATGTCTCCTCAATCCTCAAATGAACCATCTCTTGCTGATAACTTTCAACTGGACTCAGGAAGTTCTTCAACTGACAACTTGATTGAAAGTTTAACCAACACACTTGTCCTCCTCACTCAATCGTACAAATCACATCTTCCTCAAACAAACAATCAACTCAGAACGTCTTCTAATGCAAGGAACAAAGCTACGGTTCAAGACGGCAGAGTTGTGGTTCAAGATGTCCGTGGAAGATACAATGCAAATAATCAAGGAAGACCATTTCAGAGGAACAATGCAAGAGGAAATGTTGTAACTGGGAATGCTGGAGGTCAGAACAGAGGTGGCAATGTGAATCCTGGTCAAGCTAAACCCATTAAGTGCTACAACTGTAATGGACTCGGGCACATAGCACGAGAATGTCCTCGACCAAAGCGACTTCAGGATTCAGACTACTTCAAGGACAAGATGCTACTTATGCAAGCCCAGGAGAATGGTGCAGTACTGGATGAAGAACAGTTGTTGTTTCTTGCAGGAGAACAGGTCACCAACTTTGATGATGATGTGGATGACCCAACCGAGAAAGATTTGGCACTCAATGTGGATCATATCTTTGAAGCTGATCAATGTGATGCATTCGACTCTGATGTTGATGAGGCTCCTAATATACAGACCATGTTCATGGTAAATCTTTCATCTGAAGATCCAATCTACGATGAAGCCGGGCCATCATATGACTCGAATACTCCATTTGAGGTACAAGATCATGATACCTTTGTAGATCATATGGATGAGTATCATGAAGTACACGAGATGCAAAACGATGTACAACACAACTACGTTGTTGACTCTGATGCTGAATATGCGAGTGATAGTAATATTATTCTGTATAATCAGTATATGGAGGACAACGAAGAACATGTTGTACAAAGTAATGTATCTTCTGTTCGAAATGATGCATTGATGTCGATTATAGATGATATGCATGAACAGGGTGTCCAAAGTATGTCAGCAAATAAGCAGGTTAAAGTAGTTAATGACACATTGACTTCTGAACTTGCGAGATATAAGGAACTGGTCGGGGTGTATGAAAAACGGACAAAGTTTGAATTAACTGAAAGAGAACAAAAGATTGATGAACAAATGAGAATAATTATCTCTGACCGAAATAGAAAGGAAACTTCTTTAAAATCGGAACTTCATACTGTACAAATGCAACTTCGTTCTACCGTTGACCATAACAAGTCAATGAAGGAAGAAGTGACAACCTTGAAAAAGGATTTTAAACAAAAAGAAGATAAATACATTGAAGAGTTTTTAGACATCAAAAAGCTAAAAGAAAAGGTTGAAGATAGATTATTCAAACAAGATCAGTCTGTTCAAACGGTGCACATGTTATGTAAACCAAAACCGTTTTATGATGAAAAGAAAAAGGTAGCAATAGGCTACAAAAACCCCTTATGTCTCACACGTGCAAAGCAAGTTCAATCTGCCCTCTATAATGGTACTGAAATAGTCATGACCAATCATAAACCTGCTGTTGTGCATGACTCGGAGGAAACTCTTGAGATAGCTGAGTTGACTAGGAAAAGAATGTATGAGAAAATGAAAAGCCCTCAGTGTATTCAAAATAAAGTTAAGTTTGCACCCCCAGATTACTTAAAAGAGAACTATCTTGCAATCTTCGCACCTCAAAGAGATTTGACCCCTGAGCAGATATTTTAGGCCAAAGATGAAAATGACAGGAAAAAGGTTAAAGCCTCAGTTCTTAAACCACTTTCAACACTGACTGTGTATCCACCCAATACACCTGTCAAGCTTGTCCCCAGGGTTCTCCCAACAAAAAGTCAAGTGAAAATTAATCTTTATACACTCACACAACTTTTTACGGAATTTGACAAAACATGTAAAAAGAGAATCACACCAACAGGTCTCACAGAAGGGGAAAGAGGTTTTGAACAAACAAAAAGATGTTACCTCACTGAAGTCATACCATTTTTCAAAACTCTTAAACAACACTTTGAAGGAGTTCAAAAGGCTCTCTTTAAAGAAGTTAAAGGAATGGAAGAAATTTTTGATCAAATGTCAGCAGAGGTGGACCAGAATACTGTGGACAAGCAATGTGCTGAAATTGAAAGGAAAAACATTCTCATTGCAAATGAGAATCTAATTGCTAATTGTTTGTCAAATCAATTGATGTTTGCTGTTGAACAATCACGTTGTTTAGATCTTGAAGCTGAGATATCTAAATTACAAAATGAGAATCAAAAGGATGTTAATGATGAAATGATAAGAGGTTTTAACAAACTTGAGGTGGAATACCTGAATTTGCAATTGAAATATCAACACCTTCAAGAAAACTTTCGAAATAACAAATCACAAACTTCTCAGGATGTTCCTGAATTTGACTCATTTTTCAGAATTAAAATTCTAGAAACACAGCTTCAAGAAAAGGACAACGCAATTAGAAACTTGAAAGCTCAAGTCTCTAAAATGAATGACAGAAGTTGTGAAACTTATAATGCTAAAGATGTCACTGCTCTTATTGAACAAAATGAATGTTTTTCTAAACTCTAGCTTATTTCTTGCTTATTACTTAATGAAAATTTTAACTAAATGATGATATAGAAGCTTAAGATGATACTAGGGATTTATAAAAAGAAATAAGCTAAGAGATACAAGATTTAATGAGAAAATTTGCTATTAAAAAGTGGCAAGGTTTCAGCTTATTAGCTGGTATTATAAGCAATTGTAATAGCCTAAATAGCTTACAAACTACATCCTAGAAACTGAACTTTTGCTAATTAGCTATTCTATGTTAATTAAAGAATGAATCTAGATAAAGAAATTTAAAATACAACTAGAAATTTGAAATCTAAAAGGATAGCCTAATTATATAAACTGTTGCTTTATACACCACTTCTGCAAGTCATAAAAAGCTAATCTAAAGCTTAAATGAAATTAAGAGATGATTTATATAAAGCTAATGTAATACTACTAAAAATGCTTAATTCTAACTTCTATCTCCTAATTTCAAATGCTAAAGAGAAGCTCGAATTGATGTGCAACAAAGCAGTATTAATGAGTTAATAATGCTTATTTATGAATTATACTAGACCAAGTTTAAATGCAGGACTAATTTTCTAGAGTTGAGAACTTTTAAACACTTACTAAATGCATTTAAGTGTAAACTAATCAATTTTGAAGCTCTTAAAATGCTTGGATAACACTTAACTCTATCAAACTATTTGAACTTAAGTCTCATTGGTGCTGGCATGGGAATTTTAAGCCTAAATCTTAAATTCTTACAAACTATTTTAAACCTATAATAAAATTTGATTATAATCACTTAACTCAAATAATCATGTAAATTTACCAACTAAGTATGACTTTAAGAGTAAAAACACTTAAATCCAAACATACTTAATATAAATGTCCCAAATGAATTCTTCTTTAAATCTTTTTTTAAAACTAAAATGTTAATAACCTATTTTTACTCAAATTATACTTAAACTAATTAAGCTCATTTTAACTCTAAAAACCTACCAGATTTATTAACAGAATTAAGCTTGTTTATCAGCTAGTTAAAACTTAATCTATGACAGAATTAAAGCAATTCAAAACCTTAATGAATTCTTAACTACAACAGCTTACAATCATTTAAATCTCTAAGCTAACTAAGTAATATTGAATAGCATTAAGCACACAAAAAGACAATACAATAAGCTAATGAATTAAGCTATTTGAATGCTAAAATCAAAATCATGAAGCTAACCTTTTGCACTTGTTAGTCTCTGAATCTAGCAAACTCTTGTTGAGTTGAGTGGCTTTAAACATAACCTTTAATGGGGTCCTAGCCTCTAAATAATAAGCTATAAAGCTCATTAAGTTCTTTGAGATTATTACTCAACAAGCTTCCAATATAGAATCAATTGAAAACAATGTAAAAAAAAAGTGTTACAACTGACACGTTAAGCTGAAGGGAACAAATAAGCCCACTAGGAGCCGAGCCTTGGTCGCAACAATAAATATTAAACCAACATCACAAATCTTGAAACACCCAAGTTAAACCAATTTAGAAGGGAAATGCAAACGAGTTACCAAGCGTGGTAACGAAATTATCGAAAGGCATAAATAAAAGTAACAAAAAGATTTATTGCCCCAACATCCATTTATTATCTTAGAAATAAGATTACATAAGAACATAAAGGAAATACAAGTTTTATTACAACCCTCCCCTAATATCTATTCCTTCCAAAAGAGATCTGCGCCGATTGCAAGAACGATGAGGGGCACGAGAACTGCTAGAATAAAGGCCAAATACTGAAATCCTTCTTCGTATGGGAAGTAGGCAAGATAAATGCCGAGTGCTATCGCGGTCGCCATTGCCAAGAGCGTGATGATGTGCAACATTTTTGAGGATTGGATAAGAGAAAATGTAAGTGAAAGATTAAGTGTTGTATGGAGAAATGGAGGAGAAAATTTTGTATAAAAAGGGGGAAAGTAACCGTTGGGGGTTACTGTTCACCGACCGTTGGGACACTGTTAAAAAAAAAAAAAATAATAGTAAAAAAAAGTATCTACACCTCTTCATCAACATCATTCCGGAAGAAATATCCGCATCTTTTTCTCTGAACCCGTACTTTCGTCAAGTGTCGCAACTTGAGCCTTGAGGACAAGGCTCATTTAACGGGGAAGGACTGTAACAATCCGTATTTTTGATCAATGTACGACGCTATTAAATTCACTATTTATTTTTTTCTCGTACGCGTTCGCTTTTAATTTTAATCAATACGTTAAATCGCGTGAACTAAAAATCAACAATCAACGTAAGCGGGCACCAAACAAATTAAAGTTTACGTCAAGCAATCATTTTATTATTTTTACTAAAGTAATAATTAACTTTTATATTTTATTTTTATTGATTTCGTAAAGTATTTACGTTTCGTAAATAAATACGTTTAGGCGTTCCGGAACCACCAAAAGTTATCTACGCTTCAACAAATACCTATGTTTATACCCAATACCCAAAGTTTTATAAAACTTTACCTACATTCATCAAGAGAGCCGAAATTTCCATAAAGGAAACAAGCTAGAACATTTACATTACAAGTAATACACTTATAAATAAACTACAACTTATACATTTTTCAAGTAATACTTTCCTTATTACCAAAAATATATTTCTAGTCATTCTTCCTTAATTCCATGGGATAACCTCCATCTAGGGGAACATAAGAACACAAGTATTAACTAGAACATGTACATACACATCTCATTAAAACCTAAGCTAGTCTTGACCAAATCTCTTCCATGTTTTACTCCTAATGTTTCTCTTGACCAAGACTTTCCTTAAGACCCTCATTGTGTCTTTTGACTAGTCTTGGCAATATATAAACACAAGCAACTAGTAAATAAGCACATACACTTCACTTTTAGCTAGAAAACTTTACCATATCCTCTTATACAACCCATACACACTTATACACATGTATCCTAAGACATTCTAAGGTATTTTCAACCATCGAATCACCATTTACAAGTAATAAGCAAGAAAAAGAAAGCTAGGTTTTATTAAGGAAAGCTAGGGTTCTTTGTGTAAGCTTGGTTTTTGTGGCTAAACAAGGGTTTAGCACTTGGTCATCATCATCATCATACCTCATAAGGCTCATTTAAACCTTTATGTTTTCATTTTTTATAAGTTTTTATAATGTATATAATGTGCAATATATAGTGAAATCCACCACTAGGATTACTTTTGAACAGAAAAATAAAAATTTTTTTCTTGTATTATGATTTTTGTGCACTTTCTCACATGTAATGAATTGGTAAATATCATGAAATAAAGAACATTATAAAGTCTTGTACAATCTCGGTATAAGTAAAAAAGTTCATCTGTAAACTTGAATTATAAGTTAAGTAAGAAAGTTTGTGATTCATGTAAAGTTAATAACTTATGATTTTTTGATGATCTGGACAAATAGTGAACTTATGGACATTATTATATGTATAACATATGAATATATATAATTATAAAAGACTTATGGTAAATTGAGAGGTTGAAAAGTACATAAAACATATTATATAAATAAATTATATAAAAGATCATTTAGGGTCAGTAGGTTTTTGGATTCCAAACAGAGAATTTTATATTTTTATAAAATAATACATTTCACGACGATTCCGAAAAGGTAAGAAACTTGTCAAACCGATTATAATAACGAAAAAAGTACGTTAAAAACGGAGTATACGTTAATAAACGGAGTTTAATAAAAAACTTTTTATAAATTTTATTCAAACAGGCAATTTGATATTTTTAACAAATAAATACCATATTTTTAGGATTCCCAAAATGATAAGAATCGTAATTTTTTCATTAATAACGAACGAGTTATGAATTTCGCATTTTACCGAACAATTAAATACTTTTATAAACTATTTTTATAAAATTTTACTATTTATTAACAGAAAGTCTATTTTTGTAAACCTCATAAATTAAAGACTTTCCAAAAATGAGTAACGTCCTCGAAGAAATCGTTAAAACGGAGCTATTAACGAATAAAATACGACATTTAACGGGTTTACGACGACAAATAACGATATTTTAATAAAAGTCACGTCCTGATGTGAACATAAAATTTACTAGTTCACCAGAGTCAAAATATTGAAAATATCAAATTTATGTTAACTCGTCCTAAAACGAAAGATGGGCATCAAAAACGTCAAAAATCGGGCCTTAAAACCAAAAGTATATGCTGTTTTTACTAAACGGTAATTATAAACTTTTAACTTATTACCATAATTTTACTACCAAAAACCATTAGTTGGTGATGAACTATATAGAATTATATGTGGTTATCAAAGTACTATATTACAGGAGTTTCATAATGAGCCTCCTTCGGATGGCGTTCGACGAGTTTGTTGGATTTACGATTTAAGTGTCCTAACTCCTCGAACGTCATGTCATTACCTCTTAGATATATGATAGCCCAAACGATAGTACGATGAACAACAATAAGAATATATTCAAGTACTCGGACTATATACGACCTATATTGGATTAGGTTGCGCTTCGATTCCTTCTGACGCATTTTTCTTGTTGTGAATACTTGTTGGATTTCCATCACTCGAGGTGAGTTCATATTCTCGCCTTTCAATCTTTTCAAAATGTTTTAAAACCCGCGAGGGGAATATCATGCTCGTTTACAAACTTGTGTATATTTACTACAGTACATTTAACCTTTCGTGAATACTTGTGAGTTCATAGCCCCCTTTTTCTACAATTGTTTTACAAAATCTACGGGGTGAAATACATTGCTTGTTTTACTATGGACACAAGTGGGTTTTTTCAAAGTGTAATGCTACCAGATTACTAACCTGATTATTAATCCTAAGTTACCTTATTGCCGTGAAGTCCTTTCCTATTATCATGAACCGTTAATTGCTATTATATGTGAGCGCTGGTGTTATGGATAGATCTATCAGGACTAACAAACCCCCTCCCTTATTCCGTGGTCACTAGTTTGATCCGTTGCATTTAACATTGAGAGATGTTAGGGTAGTTGGCAAGCATCCTATTTCTGATTGGGGCAACAAATCTATTAAGGCTTCGTGTCTGAGCTTATGCAATAATAAATACATTGACTTGATGAATGTGTTCGCTTGTCTACATTACTTGTTTTGACTTCGGAAAGTACATAGTCCCGCCATTACTTCGACTGTGGTCCAACTTTTTTTTTTTATATAATGCTTTGGAATTTACTGAATCAATCACTACTTGGAGTTCTGAATTAACACTTTTAAATTGTTGTAACGCTACTTTTCTCTCGAAATATATCTACAAATTATTTCAATACTGCTTTTTTTTTCTTAAACCCTATTGAATTACACCCAACATTATTGTTGACGTTTTTAAAGCATGTATTTTCAGGTTACATTTTGCTAGTGGAGCATAGGGAGCATTCAGTCGCGCGAATATATATTTTTGAAAAGGCTTAATAACTAGAATACCATTTCTGACAAACGTCTATGACAGAATGATTGCTAATACATTATAAATTAAAACCTGATGCACACTCTGATCTTTTATTAAATAGAATATGACTGTTATTTAAAACGTCCCGATTATAAAGGTCGTTTTCCTCCCGTGACTTGTGCTTTGTGCCCTAAGTAGCACCCCATATGTTACCATTCCGCTGCGTTGTCATGATTTTTGGGGGTGTTACAATGAGAATCTCATTAGCCTCTTTGCCAAAAACACATCGTCTAATGACTTGGTCCGCACAAATCTTAAACAAGTATGGGTCATCCCAATAGTAATGTTTTGCATCTTTGAAAAATTTTCTCTTTTGTTGTGAACTCATTCCTTTTTTAACAAAATTACCCGCATGGTAGTTCGCTAAGTCGGCGAACCATGGCGTGGTATTATCACTAAGAACATTCACATTATTAAGCACAACATTTTCAACAACCTTTTCATTCTCATTAATCACATTATCATTCACATTAATCTCTTTGACCTCTTCATATCTCCCTAGTGACTCTAAAGGAAAAGATTCGGTTATATTTTGCTTTTCAAGTTCATTTTTGTGAGGGTTCTCTAGTCTAGAAAGGTGATCGGGTCGCACAATTCTCAGCTCCTTTTTGTCCCTTATTTCACAAGATTGAACACCTGGAGTAAGAGAATCCCTAGACTAAGTAACCTTGACTAGCAATCTTGCTTAGCATTAGTACTTAATAGCCCGAATGAATCCGTAACACTATTGGCCTCAGTAAGACTAGATAGGGTCGAAACTTCTCCAGAGGCATATACTACATCTTGCTTTCCTTTTCAGTTGTTTGTGAATGAAATAGGAGCCCATAAAAAGAGCCCCTGTCATAGTCTTACTCGCATAGTGAATAGGATGAAAATGTTTATCCTTTCTTTGACCTAGAACTGCTCCAAGAGCAAAGTCACTGGCATCACACATGATCTCAAAATCATAATCCCAATTAGGCACAACAAGTATTGGTGATTCAATTAGCTTCTTCCTAAGATCATTAAAAGCTTGTTTACACTCATCCGAAAAGACAAAAGGAGTTTCTTTTTCCAAAAGATGAGTCATGGGTCTTGCAATTTTTGAGAAATCTTGAATAAACCTTCGATAAAAACCCCGCAAGACCTAAAAAACTTCGAACTCCTTTTTAGCCGTTGGTCGGTAAGTAATTTTAGGCTCTCACTTCTACTTTTGCCCTATCAACTTTCTAAACCCTTTTAGAAATTTATGCCCAAAACTATTCCTCTTTACCATATAAATGCCATTTTTCCATATTAAGCACAAATTTGTTTCTTCACATCGATTTAAGCTTTTATCAAGATTAACCATTACGTTGAAAAATTATCCCCCAAATACCGAAAAAGTGCATCCATAAAAAACCTCCATGGATCTTTCTATCTGTCATGGAATATTGGCCTCATGTACCTTTTGAAAGGACCCTGGTGCATTACAAAGGCCAAAAGGCATTCTTTTGTAGGCAAGGTTTCTCATAAGGGCAAGTAAAGTTGTCTTTTCTACCGGGGGTCAATCGGAATTTGAAAGTACCCGGAAAATCCGTCTAAGAAACAATAGAACTCATTCCCCGCTAACCTTTCAAGCATTTGGTCCATAAAAGGTAAGGGAAAATGGTCTTTCCTAGTGGCATCATTCAATTTCCTATAATCAATGCAAACTCTCCAACCGGTCACAAGTCGGGTTGGAATAAGTTCATTGTCATCATTCTGTACCACGGTCATTCCTCCTTTCTTAGGA
This sequence comes from Tanacetum coccineum, assembly GCA_026074375.1. Lineage (NCBI taxonomy): Eukaryota > Viridiplantae > Streptophyta > Magnoliopsida > Asterales > Asteraceae > Tanacetum > Tanacetum coccineum. The sequence goes on along the minus strand of BQNB010056300.1, from coordinate 12,376 downwards.
ACGCAATGAACCGGGCTCACCCATGGGCTATCCGATATGGGGTAAATTAAGCCGGCATCAAGAAGCTTGATGACCTCTTTCTTAATCACCTCATGTATTTTAGGGTTGACCCTTCTTTGCATTTGAACCACTGGTTTGTAATCATCCTCCATTAAAATTTTGTGTGTACAAAACTTTGGGTCAATACCCTTAATGTCGGAGATTTTCCAAGCTAAAGCACTTTTGTGAGCCTTAAGAACCTCAATAAGTTTTACCTTCTCATCATCTTTTAAATCCTTTGAAATTATGACAGGTAGTTTATTATCTTTTTCAAGAAAAGCGTATTCAAGATGAGAAGGCAAATCTTTGAGTTCAAGGTCGGGTGGTTCCTCTATTGATGTTTTGACCGATTCAACATTATTGATTTGCTTTTTGAACTTAGGAGGAATAAATTGTGAAAAAGGATCATCATTTAAGTCTTCAAGCAATGATTCTAAGTAAATTACATCACCCTCATCATCATTAAAATCTTCATTTAAATCCATGTTTAAAGATTCATCATTTTCTAAAAACTCTTCTATTCTTTTCTCCTCAAGAAGCACTCACTTCCTTCCAAAAGGAGTGAAAGGTGGAGGACAAAATGATTGAAGTGGAATCCACCACTTTCTGTAATAGTCCAAGACTTTTTTGGACATACACCGGCACAAGTTGCATCAATAAGGTCAATTCCGTATCAAACACGGATTCAAAATTATCATAAGAAATTATTGTGGAGTACCACCACACATAAAGGACCAAGTTTGATCATTGCAATGTCTTAACATGATCTCCCCCTCATAAACATCAATCAAGGCATGAGCCGTGCTCAAAAATGGCCTTCCTAAAATCAAAGGAACACGAGGGTCTGCAACAAAGTCCAATATTACAAAATCGGCTGGGAAATAGAATTTTCCGACCTTAACTAACACAATTTCGTCTATCGAGTGTTAGAAATTGTTCGGTCGGCTAATTCTAGAACCATTCTAGTACTTGTAAGGTCAGGAAGTCCAAGTTTCTTCCAAATAGACAAGGGCATGAGATTGATACTTGCACCTAGATCCGCTAGTGCCAAGTAATTATCAAACTCCCCAAAATCACAAGAATGAGAAATCGTCCTGGTCACCACTCTTTTTTGGGAAAGCTTTTTTGAGACTTACCGCAGATCAATTAGCATTCATTTGGTGTCTTTGTTTATTTCAATCAACTTGTCTTTGTTACTTAACAACTTTATTGACATTAAAGCAAACTTGGCATGTGACAAGAGCATCCGCAAAGCTAAGTTTCAAAGTGGAGATCTCAAGAAGATTCTTATGAACTTTGAAGCTAGAGATATCATCTCTTTCACGATTCTTGTCCTTTTCAACACCTTGAAGGGTAAGCAAATTTGTTTTGGTCGTTAAAGGTCATTAAAAACTCTAGGCTCAACAAACGGGTTATTTTTTCCTTTGTTTTGGACCTTTTTCTCTAATTTGAACTACCGGAGGTTGGACTCTTGTGGTAACTTTTTGTGAACTATTAAGTTTCACTTGTCTTTGTCATCCTGTTTCCTTAGCTTTTCATTGTCCGGATGTTGAACAAAAGAGGGGGCATAGGAGGTAAAGGTCCATCAAGAACGATAACACCACTACGGGTGGTAATCCCTTTGCATTCATTCCTTGGATTAGGAATAGTATTACTTGGTAAGGTTCCCCATTATGAGTGAATCCTTAGGCTCTACGTTTTGCGAAACGGGAATGTGAATTGTATTCGGATGAACTGCATAAAATCCCAAATCATCGTCATCATCGTCAATGATAATCTTCCGACTTTGAACTCTAGCTTCAGATTCTCTAAGTTCTTTTGCTTCTTGTGTGATTTTCCCAATTTCAATGCTTAGGCAATTGAATCTATCTTTAAGCTCATAAATCTTATCTTCACATTTCCTCCTATAATCAATATGGATCTCCTCCTTTCTATATTCTCTTATTCCTAACTCATTCATCCATTCTTTCATTTCTTCTAAACACTGCTGCTTTTGAATCTCCAAATCTTGGATTTTCATTTCTTGAGAAGATTGACTTTCATTTAAAACTTGATTAGCTTCTTGAAATCTCTCCTCAGCAAGCAATTCCACAATACTCTTCTCTTCTTGATCTTTCTGAATTTGGTTAGGAGTTTCTTGTTTGAGTGGTTGGATTTCATTAAGAATTTGTAAATCCTCAAGAAGACTTTGCAACAATGCTTGCAAATACTCAGGTTGAGTTTGCTCTTCTTCCACAACTTGCTTGATTTTCAAAAATTTCTCCTCCGCAAGCAATAACTTGATGCTCTTTTCATTATGAGGTATGTGATCATACTTCATCAAGAAGCTTTGCATAGATTCTATAAGGTCCGCTTGAGCATGTAGCATTTCCATACTTGCTACTGGAGGAGTCTGATAAACATCGGAAAACTGTGGGGGTTGAAATTGGTCGAAACCGGAAGAATGAGAATAAAAATACTCTTGGTTCATCGCTGACATTGGGTAAGGGTCTCATGGAGATCCCCAAAAGATTTTCACAACAAAAATATTGTTGTGGAAGAATTTGTGAATCATGTGGAACACAATCAAAATTTTGATTATAGCACGGTTCCGGCTCAGAAATGATCGGATCTTTTGGTGGACAGTTGTAACCGAAATGAGCACCTTTTCCACAAAATTCACAAATGCATTTTTGACAAAAAATCCCATTTAATGAATCACCGCACTCATAACAACAATTATGATCGATTTGTGGAGGATCTTGTGAAATATACACACCGGTGTCTTGATCGACAACGCTTGGCTCTCGAGGAGCATTAACAACGTTTGTATTGTCATTGGATGACTCGGGAGTATCTTGAAAATTTTGGAAAACTCCATTTCACACAATAGCATACAACTACTTTTTCAAATTTCGTACTATAAGCAAACAACCATGACAATACGGACCATCGACTGGGGTTCCACAAACCGCACAATGCTGAGAAGAAATCGACACAGGGAACAATAATCTGTCTTTGAGATTTCCTATCGAACAACACTCTTTAGTGTACCAACTTCCGCAAGTTGAACACTCTTTGATTGCATAACGGGATTTTGAACGATTAAGCGCCATAAGAATTAAACGTTATAGAGGATAAAGAAAATGAGAATTAAACAAATCAGAGGAATAAGAAGAATATTTTTAGCTTTTTCGAATAATACATAAGAAAATTTGAGATTGAGAAGATTCTTTTTTTTTTTTTTTTTTTTTTTTTGAGGGAATTAAAATTTTTAGTATTTATTAAGAATGAAAACAAAAATATTTTTGGTAATCGATTATTACAAGCTTCACGATAAGTCTCTAAGAATACGCACAAGTGAGCGGAAAAGCTTAGCGAGCCGCAATGACTGCTTAGAGAATAGCTATCACTTTCCCTTAAACTCACCTTATAGTTTGTAAACTTAAAGGTCCGTCGTACCTCGCAAGTACTTCACGATTTGTTTTGTTGTTAATTGGAATGGTTTAAGATGGATAGCTTGTATCCAAATGTTTATTAATATTTATTTTTTTTACTTAATTCGATAGGAATCGAATTAATGAACTTTTTATATTTTTATAGAAAAATAGCAAAATAACTTCCAATGGAAGGATCTTCAAAACTCTACTTCGACGAATACTCTTCAACAATCGTTCACGAATTCCCCGGCAACGGCGCCAAAATTTGGTTTGTAGTAATCAAATTTATATACCAATAGTAATAATCTCGTAAGAATTCTTTCCAAAATACTTCTCAACCAAGAGAAATATAAAGGTAAAAATCTCACAAAAGAAAACACAATTCGTATATTTTTATCCGGGAAGTATTGTACAACTCGGGTCGTGTCCCAACGAAATCGTGAATTGAGAATTTAAGATATTCGGATTTTCGAGCTTAGAATGATAAAGGATATTTGATTTGTTGATTACACTACAAATGTAATAGCAAGAATTAAAGAAACAATGAAATAGCACGAAAATTAAATGCACAAAACGTAATAAACGCGAGCTAAAACTGAAATTTAAAAACTAAAGCACAACTTTTAACAAATTTAATACCTAAAAATCACAAATTTAAAATGAAAATTTTAGGAAAAAGAATTAGAATTTTTTATGTATTTTTGAATTTTTTATGATTTTTCTAAAATTTAATGATTTATCAAAAATAAACTTTTTCTAAAAATTAACACTAAAATTTTTCTTTTATTTTTCAAAAATACTAGATTTAAAATGAAAATTAATGCAAAAAGAATTTTAATTTTTCAACTATTTTTCTATTTTTTATGATTTATCTAAGAAAAAGTAATTACTAAAATCTATTTTAATTTCTAGAAAATACAAAATTAATTGGAAAAATATAGAAAAATGGTTTTTATAAACTATAAAGGTGCAGAAATTTAAAAACACAAAAAGCCCTAATTTTTATGATCTAATTGACACCTAATTTGTTCAATTAAACTAAAACCCTAATTTTATAAAACTATTTTCTAAAATTATAAAACTATTTTATTTGTATAAGAAAAACAGGGTAGATATTGTAAGAAGTGAAACAACAGGGTAGGCGGGAGAACTTGTAGAAAGTTACACTATAGTGAAAACAGTTAACCCTAAACTATTAGAAAATTACACATTAGACCCTACGATTGTGGCTTATTTTTGGCTT
>BQNB010056299.1:5029-33261 GCA_026074375.1 Tanacetum coccineum | reverse complement strand
CTTGTTTATGTTTATCAATTCATACTTGTTTACGTGCTTTTGTATGCGACATATCATTCAACTGGATCTAGTGATACGGAACAAGTAATCTAGATGTCGGGATAGCTCTCCATATAGTGATTTATACATGTAGAATCATAGGATCATAAGTATTGACCTTTTAAAATCGTGCTAAGGATACGCTTCTAGCTTAACTAGTTAATGGAAACTGCCTTTGGTTTTTTGAACATGTTGACTAGTAGGTGAATCTAGATAATTCAACAAATAATGTTCTGATTCCATTGGATAGTTGGATAAGTAGACTACTGGAGTATAAATTGCCATTAAGTAGTAAGTGGGTAAACTCTCAATGAGCTAGGGTTTAACAAGATCACCATTGCTTTAATCCCTAAGATAGATTATAATAAGGTAATAAGGATGATTTATGCGGATGCTTTAATTGTGACAGAATTAATGTGTTTAGGTCTTAGGATGAAGTCCCGCCTAAGTCTAAGAATGATATACCTCTTCGAGATAAGTAATCATTGCACTGAATAAACAAACCAAGTTCTAGTCGGATTAATGATGGCTAATACAGTTTTGTATCAAAAGGCTCGACCGCTCTTTTATCTTCTGTTAATTTGCTTGCGTGGGTTAAAGTCCAATAGCTTTTACCTTATATCTTATTATTTTTGTCTTATTATCAGGCTAACGGGGTAATTACAACATCTCGTTACTTTAATATGTCCATGTCCAATAGCTTTTACCACGACACTTAATCTTCCTTAAGATTCCCCCTTCATTTCTTCAATTAAAATCGACACCACGACTATAAATATTAAATGTTTAAGAAAAAGCCTCCGAGAAAATATATTTTTCTTTGCATTAAATTCTTAAGTAAAATGACTTTTTATTAATAAACTTCTGAAAAATTTCCCTTTTTAAACAACGTCTCTAAGTATAAATGTCTTTCGAAAATTCGGCATGACCCGTACGTTTTTATGACTTTTTCCAAGGTCTTAAACCTTAATCCAAAAAACACTTTTTCACAAACCCGACATTTTCCGACAACATCGAAATATTCAACACATTTTATCAAAACATAGCAAAATAACCTCCTTTACATCCGACAAGTCCAACAAAATCTCCCTTAGTCCATTTATAAAGTACACCAATTTATTTACTTGTTATTGGGTCTTATGGCCCATTATGGTCATAAATACTTAGCCCGATAGCAATGACTAGTCCATACTTCTTTCCATAAATCAAAAATACAAATCGAAACTCAATGGTCCTTTAGCCCATTAAGCCGGATTAAAACATAAGTTAGAAGCTTATAAATACGCCAAACCGAAAACTAAATAAGCCATAAGCTTGTAATATAAGCCGAAAACCGAAATATGCTAAAAGCTTAACATATAAGCCGAAATAACAAATAAGCTATAAGCTTAATAAATAAGCCAAACTAAATATGCCATAAGTATAATATAAGCCGAAATCAATAAGCTATAAGCTCGAAACCAAAAACCAAGTCAAAATACCAAACCCAGGTGGGCCGAGCCCTCCTTGGTGTCGGACCAACAAAGCCAAACGCACCCTTATTTGGGTCGAACGAAACCAAACGCACCCTTATGGGGCCGAACAAAACCAAACACACCGTTATTGGGCCGAACGAAACCAAACACACCGTTATTGGGCCCACACCGAATATCTAATAAGACCAAATAAGCTATTCCTTAGCTTATTGAATAAGCAAAACCTCCAAATAAGCCCTTATAAGCATTTTTATAAAATGAAAAATTACCACAACAACCATTTTATTTAAACTCAAAATCTTTTCTCTCTTTCTTTTTATAAGCCGGCGCACACACACACCCTTTCACATTTTCGTATTTAAGTTTCGACCTTTTTGGCGATCAACTTGTACAACTAGCGTCTAGACATCACCATAATCACAAAAGTACAACTTTAAATCAAAGTTTTTGAAAAACTTAATTGTTTGACGAGTTTGGTTCGGTTGTGACGCACGAATAAAACCCAACACCTTGTTTCTACAACCCGAAACTACTAGCTATCAACCCAATAATATATTCTTAACTCGTGTTCTTGAGAAAATATTCAAAATCTTTGTTTCTTGTCTTCCTTGTGGCTCGTCCGAATGTAGAGAGGGGGAGATAGAAATTTTTTGATGTTTTGAAAATGAGAGAATGATAAAAAATTTGTTAAGGTGGAGGAATAAATGTGTACCAAGGGAACACACTAGCAATATTTTAGCCTTCTTGTCTCTTCCTATCTCTTTTAGGCGTCCAAGCATCCTAGGAGGCCTCGGGTCTTCCTTTTTGTGTCGGGATCACTTAAAAACTCAACTTTCATCTATTTAAAACATCAACTAGTCAACACATCAAACACATAATCCACAAAAATATATTCTAAAATCACGTCGCTACCTACGAATATCCACAAAAATTCTCAAGGCACACGCACCACACTATGGCAAGCATGGCTAATTATCAATCAATCAATCAATCATTGCTGACAAAACTCAACCGAACCTTGCTCATCATTTAAAATACATTTTTAAATCACAAATATGGCTGGAGCAACCTGTTATTCACCCAAAATTTCACCTTTTACGAATGTACCGCTGTTAACCGAATTTTCAACGAAACAGCCATTTTTAGGATCACTTCAATTCTCCCACTCACAATTTATTATTTAAGTCAAATTTATTTCATTATTATGAATTTATTAAATACATAAACCCATTAACACATTCCCAATTTTACTAATCTCCACACATAAATAAATTGTCGTGCCGGTACGCGCTGCGTGACGATTTTTCGCTAAACGCGAGAAGATTTCCCGAAAAGCACTAAAAACCTCATAACCACTCTAAAACAGAAAGAAGATTCATAAATGATTCATTTACGAACTTAGAAGTCCATCAAATTCCCAGATAAACCAAAACCGCTTTTACACAAAATAGCCAACAGAATTCAACTTTTCAGCTTTCATCAGGAAAACTGACAAGATTAAAAGACTTCAAAATATAAAACTATATTATATTATAATACTTAACCCTGGAAATATTTCCGGTTATCACAGTCTCACCCTCTTAAAGGAATTTCACCCCAAAATTCAACTCATATCATCAATTCACACACTAACAGGAAATTACATTCCTTACAAAATCACATCGATCACTAGGATTTAGTCTTTTCAAGCGAGGTTTCTTATGATCCCTCTAAGGACTAAGTCTCTTCACTGTCCAATCCTACACTTTCTCATAGTCAATCCATATCCGATCACGAAATTTTGATAGCCTCAGAAATTATCTCTTAAATTCATAATTTCTCAAACTTATGTCTCATTGCCTTAGTCGGGTGTCAGGATATGCTCCCGTTCCTGATGTGATGACAGATCTATCAGAATTAGCATTGCTAAATGTTTTCGGTAATCCAACCAATGAGACTAACCCTACGAGGTATACGTCCTTCACAATATGGCTCATACTCTTTCTTACCAATACTTACTCATTCAAAATCCCTAAGTACTTTACTTGGTCAACAATCTCGGCTCTACCTATCCTAGGAAGGCCGTTCTAAAATCTGAACCACATCATTACATGCTTTAAACTTTTCCAAATCAATCCTACTCAACGGTGTCTTAAATCTCTCCTCACTTATGTAGATCAAAATACCTCTCAAAAACTTACACAGTCAAAAGTATGATCAGGTCTCTAATTAATCATCACAACTCTTTCCAATACTCCACGTGACCATCCACGGTCTATTGCCTCCTATTATATCTCCTAACCAGACGGTATGGGGGGGTTTTAGGGAGGGGGGGGTATAATAGGGGGGGGGGGGGGTGGGTTAGTTTTGGGGGGGGGGGGTTATAATATAGGGGGGGGGTTTGTATTGTTTTTGGGGGGGGGGGGGAGGGGGGGGGTATTAATGGGGTATATGGGGGGGGGGGGGGGTTTGTTTTTTTTTTTGGGGGGGGTTTTTTTTTTTTTTAGGGGGGGGGGGGTTTAAATGGGGGGAAGTGGGGGGGTGGTTTGGGGGGAGGGGTGGTTTAATTAGGGGGGGGGGTTAGTATTATATAATTGTCAGCCCGAATACATTTCGAGCTTACAAAACATACTACTACATCGCACACCCCATCCTAAAAGGAAGTGGGTATTCGCTCTATCACAACGCATTCGCACACGGCAAAACTACGCTCTCAAACTAACACGAAACAACACAAAATACCGCTATCCATGAATTATCAAACAAAATTTTCCCTTCATTAATACAAAACGGTTTTCAAACACAACAACCTAAATAACTAGAATGATTGGCTAATAACTACCAGTGACCCACGCACAAGAAACTTTCTAATCATAACACGATACATAACCGATCAACCCGTTTAGTGATATAACAAAAAACTACTAACCTAAACCTCAAATACTCTACGTACCTCCTCGGGCTCCCTGCCCTTTCCTTATAGTTTTATCAACCACAGCCAACTCTAGTGCGCACGACTCTTCCTCAACAAGTTGTAACCGCAAATCCTGGTTCTCTCCCTGTACATCACTGATAGCATGCCACAGAGCTGCTCTCTAGGCATCCGTCTGACCGGCCTATGACTCCAAGGCTAACATTGGTCTCCATATCGCTCCAAATGTCACTGCGGGTCTGTCTATGTGGTAAGTGTGGGTTGTCTAGATGTTGACACCCTCTTAGGTCTCTCGGACTCTGGTGCAGATCCAGAACCATGTCCGACCTCAAACGTACTGTATACTTGATCCTCTTTTAATGCTAACTCTCGGCGCCTCAACGCTCCATACCTAAGTCCTAAAGGCGCGCTCACAGTTGTCCCCACAACTAGAGCTGCTTGTTGCTGACTCCCAGGTACAGCCTCCTCCTCCTTCTCTAAACCAAGTCCATCACTCTCTACACTATGATTCTCGTCGTCTAAACCACGACCCTCATCATCCATACCATGACTCTCATCATCTAAACCATAACTCTCATCATCCATACCAAGGCCCTCGACCCCCATAGCAAGACCCTCATCCCTCGCAGCAGGATCCTCATCCTCTGTAGTAGAACCCTCGTCCTCTGCGTCCTCACCCACACTGTCAGAATCTAAAATCTCCTCTATATCATTATCCTCCTCACTATCCTCTACTAACTCAGACGTAGGTTGATTACGCTTCCGCGAAGGAAGGTCTGGTGGTGACACAGATGGCGAACTCTCGTAAGAGGACCTAAACCTCTTACGGAACGCGGACTCAGACATAGCTGCCACCTCTGCAATACTGGCAGAGAGGCCCGATGACATCGCAGGTGGAACACGCACAGCCATACGCATAGTCCTGTGGAGAATGGGAACCAACACGGGTAGGGTACTCTCAGATAGTGATATAGGTAGTGCTACAGTGAGGGGTAACTCAGGTGTCTCAGTATTAATGGGGTCCTCGAAAGGCTCAGAGTCAGTGTCTGTCCCATCCAAATAAGCCTGCCTAATGGCCTCATATGGATCCTCAGGAAGTGGTACTGGCACTCGGGAGCTCTGAGCTCCGTCAGCCTGGGTGGAACTCTCTGGTTCAACAAACACTAGGGTAGAGATCCTGTGATAACATGATAAAAGGGTATAAGTATAAAATATTATTATCCAAATTATCAGCATCATTATGCTTACATATACAAATCATTATAGCGTTTGAAATTATACATTCGCAGCCCTATATATACATATATATATCCGTATATATATTAAATATATCAGAAATAATACGTACAATAATCACCGACCAGGTTCGATACCGAATAGGCACAACTGGTCAACACATAAAACACATAATCCATAAAAACATATTCTCGAATCACGTCGCTACCTGCAACTATCCATAAAATTTTCTCAAGGCAACACATACTACACTAAGGCAAGCATGGCCAATTATCAATCAATCAATCAATCATCGCTATCCGCGACAATTTCACTTACACTCTCGAGGCATCGCACTCTACTACTACTAAGGTAGCATGGCAATCCTAAAATCAACATAATCTCAATCTCAACACTCGCAAGTGTTCTCATCACTTTACATCCTATCATTTTTAGGTGGGCACATTACTCACACATCCCTTCCCTCCCATATCATAACTTTTAGAAAAGCAGCCCCATCATTTCATAGTCCTTCTTGGATTAAGCATAGTTGATCAGGCTATGCGTAATTTAGGAATAATACCATGAACTGCTCGGGCTATTTGACTTCCGCCATGTTTGAGATTTTACTAAAAATAGACTTCACTCTTTGGTTATAGTTGCGCTTTTTATTTTATAAAAACCGGCATTCTCTATAACCTGGTTCTGATACCAATCTGTCACACCCCGTCAGTGGCGGAAACACGGGATCCGATGATACCATTCATCGCACAAGATACAAGATCATACACTTTACAATTTACAATCATAAAACTTGAGTTTACTTACATTTTACAAGTTAAAACTTGACATACTACAATTATCAAAACCATCTCAACCCAGTCCCTGTGGGTTACATATTTTCTCTTCCAGTACCATTCACATACCTTTGATTTGACACACCTGAAAATAATACTCGAAAACATCAACAATAATGTTGGTGAGCTCGTAGGTTTGACCTTAAACCCAAAAGCTGTGCCAATATTTCAACAGTGGACAATAGTGCTATATGATAATGAATATATGCAAACAATCCAAGACATAGCATCCACGCTAGTCAATCACCATATGTCACTTACGCACCTAAAGGGCCTACCAGCTGGAGCACTAATATTAGGGCAGGACCTCACACAAACTTGGGTAGGCGTACCCATCCGCTCCAATAATCACACAAATACTGGGTAGGCGTACCCATCCGATCCAATAATCTCACAACACTGGGTAGGCGTACCCATCCGATCTAAACAATCATGCATAATATTCACATAACAGTCATAAGCACATATCTTGTCCCAAAAACAAAACCACATTTCGCACAGTTCAATTCAAAACATTTCAAAACACATTTGAGTATCATTTTCCCCCAACGGAAAAACAGTAAAAATTGGGGCTAACAGAACTCACCTTTCCCCACAAGAACGGTAAAAATAGGGCTACAAGAACTCACCTCAATAGCAAAATGCAAACAACACAAAACTCAATCTCTAAGCACAAATAATCTCAATGCAAGCGCACAACAGTACCCGGCCACGACCTAATCAATTACGACACCATATTAATATTTGTACAAAGTTGCCTTATTATACAAGTGTTCGTATTTACACACACCAAGATTCTCAATACCGTTATCTTATAACGAACCCGTTATCTTTACCAAAACCGTTATCTCATAACGAGCCGTTATCTTTACCAAAACTGTTATCCTCATATATATGTGGTTTGTTGGTAATTACGCCAAATTGATCAAAACATTGGGCTAAGCGTTGAAATTTTAATATTACAATTTACTCAAGACACCTTCAATCGTTAAAACGAAACAGCCGACCAAACTCTCCGCGGAAATCTGACGAAAAGAAATGAGCAAAAACTCGAGAGTCAAAAATAAATAAATCCACATTTCCGTAACCGATCTGATATATAAAAATATATATATATATATATATATATATATATATATATATATATATATATATATATATATATATATATATTTATATATTTATGTATATATTATATTTTATAAGTATTTACATAATTCAATAATATTAATAGCTATTTTATTATTTTATTTTCATGTATTATCAGGCTAACGGGGTAATTACATCGTCTCGTTATTTTAATATGTCCATGTCCATTAACTTTTACCTCGACACTTAATCTAAAAAAATATCTTTTATTCCTTTAAGTCAAATCGACACAAACGTTTACAAATTTTAAATATTTAAGAAATGCTTCGAGAAAATATATCATTCGTCTTGTAGTTAATTTGAAATAAAATAATATTTTATTATTAAACTCTTGAAAATTTACCCCTTTTAAGTAAAGTTTTTAAGTATAAACTTCTTTTAAAAATTCGGCATGTCCCGTACGTCTATATTACGTTTTCCAAGGTTTTGAACCTTAATCCTAAACACTTTTCACGAACTCAACATTTTCTGACAAAACAACAAAATCAACACGTCTTATCCAACCGTAGTAAAATAATCCAATTTTATTGGGCAAGTCCAACAAAATCCCTCTTAGTCCAAACCAAAACTATTAGTCCATATACAAGTCCACTAATCCATTTACTTGTTATTGGGCCTTATGGCCCATTAAAGTCTTAAGTACTTAGCCCGATAGCAAAACTTAGTCCATACTTTTTTACATAAGTCTAAAATATAACCCAAAACCCAATGGGTCTCAAGCCCATTAATCCGAACCAACATTAGCCGAAACTAATTAGCTATAAGCTCAAAATATATAAGTCGAAACCGAATAAGCCAAAGCCAAAGATATAAGTCAAAACCATAAGCTATAAGCCAAAAATACAAGTCAAAAATCAATAAGCCATAAACTCATTATATAAACCGAAACCAAATAAGCTATAAGCTTATTATATAAGCCAAAAACAAATAAGCTATAAGCTTATTATATAAGCCAAAAACTCAATAAGCCAAGTAAAATATATAAACCGAAAACCAATAAGCCAAAGCCAAAACTATAAGCTCAAAAATAAGCCGAGACCAAGTAGGCCAAGCCCACTTTTTGTGTCGGACTTGTGTATTAAATTCAAACGAGACCCTAGGTTGGGCCGAGTTGAGCCTAACCGAAAACCACGCTATGACCAAAACACAAATACAGCTTTATCCTAGCTTTTTAATAAGAAACACTTAATACTAGCCCAAAAATAAGCACTTTAAACAAAAAGAAAAATTACCACAATAACCAAAATATTCAAACTTTAAATCCTTGTTCCCTTTTCTTTTTAACCGACGACGCACCCCCCCCCCCCCCCCCCCCCCCCCCCCCCCCCCCCCCCCCCCCCCCCCCCCCCCCCACCCCCCCCCCCCCCCATATTTTTTTTTACATTTTCGTTTCCGTGTTTCAACTTTTTTTGACGATCAACTTGTACAACTAGTGTTTAGACATCACCACAAGCATTAAAGTACAACTTTAAATCAAAGTTTTTAAAAAACTTACTTGTTTGGATAACCTTGGTTCGGTTTTGACGCGAATAGAATGAACTCGAATACCTTTTATATAACCCGCGTTTACTAACTATCAACCCACTATCTATTCTTAACCCGTGATCTTGGGAAGATCTTCAAAATCTTTGTTTCTTGCTCCTTTGTGGCTCGTCCGATTATAGAGAGAGATAAATTTTTTTGTCTATTTTGAAAATGAGTGAATGAATCAAATGGTCGAGGTGATGATGGTTATAAGAGTACTAGTGAGACATATTATCTTAAAAATAGCCATCTTGTCCCTCTTTGCTTCCTTGACCGAAAATGGATCCTGGAGAGGGTCTCGGGTTTATCTTTTCATGTCAGGATCACTTAAAAGCTTAACTTTTATCTATTTAAAACGTCAACCGAACTCAATTAGTATTTTTATTGCATCAAAAATCACTTTTCCATAAATCTAGGTTATTCACACGACACCTATCACATTAAATTGCTATAAAAATTCATTTTGAGCCGTTGCCGGCCGACTCCAAAATGAAAACATGGATTTTTGACAAAACTCAACCAAACCTTGCTCATCCATATTAAAAACACTTCAAACCACAAAATAGGAGTTGACAACTTCTATTTGACCAAAATTCCATTTTCTTACGACCGTTACAGTCTTTTACCGAATTTTACGAAAACAACCATTTGTATAACTTTCAAAATTTCCACACCCCTATGATTTTGTTTTTTAAAACAACGTTATTTTATCATTATGAATTTCTTAAATAAATAAACCCATTAACACATTCCTAAATTCATTAAATCTCACTCTTAAATAAACTGTCGTGCCGGTACGTACACGCGTGACGCTTTTTTGCTAGGGTGGGAAAATTCCCGGAAAGTGTAAAACCTCAAAAACCACTCTTAAAACAGAAAACAAATCAAAAGTGATTTATTACAAACTCAAGAAACTCCTCCATTTCCGAAGTTAATCTGTAACCATTTTATTGCCAAATAGTCAATCTGAAGTAAACTTCTCAGCTTTCATAGTGAAAATCTGACATGATCGAACAGAACTTCATAATACGAAATTATTAATATTTTATATACGTACCCTGGGCAAATACCGGTTATCACAGTCTCAACCCCCCCCCCCCCAACCAAAACAAAAAAACCCCAAATACCACCCCCCACCTTAAAAGAATTTTACCCCAAAATTCAACTCAAATTATCAACTCACAACACTGACAGGAAATTCCATTCCTTGACGAATCACATCAAATCACTAGGGTTTACTCTTTTCAAGCAAGGTTTCTTACGATTCCTCTAAAAACTAAGTTTTTACACATTCCAAATCCTATACTTTCTCATAGTCAATTCATATCCGTTCACAAAATAACAACAATCTCTCCTACTATCCCTTAGTTTCACAATTTCTACAAACTTACGTCATGCTGTCTCAGTCGGGTGTCAGGATACAGAATCAGTCTCTGACGTGATGACTATTCTATCAAAAATTGACATTGCCAAACTTTTTGGTTATTTAACCAACAGGACTAACCCTACAGGGTATATGTCCTACATAACACGAATCACACTCTACTTTCTTAAGAACGCCTATGGTTCTTTTACCAACACTCACTCACTCAAAATCCCAAGAAAACCTTACTTGGTATTAATCTGACTTACCCTTTCTAGGAAGGACCGTTTTCATAATCCTAAAAATCATCATTTTTTGCCTTAAACTTTCCAATCAATCCTATTCAAACGACGGGCTTAAATCTTACTTCACTATAGATAGGTCAAAAAAAATAAATAATTTTCTTTTTTTTTTTTTTTTTTTTTATTTTTTTTGAAAAAAAAAAAATATACCTCTTTTTAAAAATAAATAACAAAAGGGGGGGCAGACACAATAAAAAGTATGGCCAGGTTTCCAATTGGATCACCACAAATCTTTCCAATACTTCCCGTGACCATTCATGGTCTCTCACCTTCCTATTAACTCTTCTAACAAAACGGTAAAATCGATCAACTCAAATACATTTCAAGCTTGCCGAAAATACCAACTACATCGCACGCAAATCCTAATAAGGAAATGGGTATCCGCCCTATCATGAGCGACCAATCGTAATGCTACCACACACGGGAAAACTATGCTCTCAAGCAAACACAAAATAAGACAAAACATTGCTATCCATAATTATTGAACAAAATTTCTTTCACTATCATAAAAATGATTTCAGTACAAATCACCTAACGACTAGTAAGGATTTGTCATAACTACCAATAAAAAGAAACTTTTCTCATCATAATACTAACGTTAACCGATGCAACCAGGTTTAGTGATATACACAAACTACTGATGCGGTCGTCGTTAGACTTCAACAAGAAGTTTTACAACTCCCTAGGCAGAGCACCTAATCGTTGTGGTAGTAGTACAGGCAAGGCTCAGGGGGTTGTTATCATTCACTCAAGGAATATGTTAGGAAGGCTTAATCACGGTCTAACAAAATTCTAAAGGTCGCGGGAAGATTCTTTTTAAGTTTTTGTATTTTATGAAAAACAAGTAAATCATATATTAGAGAGGTTGGTTTAGTTTTAGCTATTAAACTAAATATAATCTAAACTAGTGGTGATAACAATAAGATAAAAGACTGTGTTTATTTAATCATGTATTACTCCCTAGATTGCTTCTCCTAGTGTTGTTGCCTTGTCATACTTGTGATGATCTGTGTAACTATTTCCTAAGTCATGAACCAATTACACGAACCCGCCATCTACTTAGCATTCTATTAGAGCAACGCACAAGCATGGTAGTATGAAGACTATTACAAGGCCCCTAAGGGTACATTAAGTTCATGTGAAATATATTAAAAGTGGATCAACCATATTAGGGGGAAAGGTAGTATAAAGACTGTTACCTGATGGTATCCTTTCTACATAATCATGTTTCCCTAGACATATCAACAACGATACAGACAAAAGCTAGCTTTCTAAGGCCTAACATGCACATCCATCACAAGAAGAAACACCACTAAGATTTACATTCTAGGTTTTATACAATCATAAATAAACACAATAGGAGGCTTAGCCTAGCATGTTAATAAAGCAAGAGCATAGATGAATTAAACAACACGTAGACATATTGAATGATTAAATAAACCTTACTTGATTAAAACATGAGTTGGAGGAACTACAATAGGGTTTTTAGGCCTTAAATTCGCCCCTAATAGCTGCTAAACGAACTAGGGTTCGTACCCTCTTTTATTCTAAAGTTACACACTTAAAACCCTAAATTCAGGTTTGTATATATAGGAAAATCGCTGTGACGGCGTCGTATTTTAATCGTGACGCCGTCTTGAAAGAGAATATTCTAGATAATGGACTAGGTTGTATGCTCTGACGCCATCTTGGAACCTCATGACACTGTCATGGTCATTATTGTGATGGTGTCACGTTGCATTTATGACGCCATCTCCAGCCACTGTAGAGAAATTCTTGAGCAATGTTGGTGTAGGTCCGTAGTCTTGTTCGTTTCTTCTCCAAATAAGCCTAAGTTATGTGTATTTCCTCCAAATGCCTTCCAAATGCAAAGTACCTAAAAAGGAACAATTAAGTACCTATTTTGGGCATAAACACATGATTTAGGGGGTTAAACGACCCCGAAAAAGTGTATAAAATAACACCTCTTCAAATACCCCTACACTTGGATTTGCTTATCCTCAAGAAAATAAGCTTTTCTACATAGACAATAACAATATGAGGGGTCATTTTACCTACTCTCTAAAAGTATTTTACAACACAACCTTCTAGACCTCGTAATTAAAAGCACGGAAAGTATACACTAGCACCTCACATAAGTGTTTGGTATTATCTCTTTCACTCGGGTGTATAATAAATTATAACATAAGGGTGAAACGGAAAATCAACACTCATTACCTGTCATAGCATATAAATTACCATAGGCTTGGTAAAGGATCAAACCTCCACTGCTAGGTGCAAGCATTATTCATTACTATCTAAGAGGTGTTTTAAAGGGTTGTGGGGTGTAGGTGTAAGATAACATATAATGGAAATGGAAATGGATAGGATACATTTGGGTGGCTTTGGGTGAATTTGGAGTGGAAAGGTTAGATAATTATTTACATGAATACACGTTGGTTTGGTTGCTAAGCCAAGACTCGGGCGAAGATATACAAACTCTATACAACTCTACATCAATCTCTTTCTTTTTGTTTTCTCATTTTTTTAATAACATAGTACATCACATGAGGTTTATAATACGTACCCCTACACTTGAGATTTTTCATGCTCGATATTTACAATCTATCTAATGACCTGAATTGAGGTGGATCAAAATAACATGGAAATCATTTGACAAACATATGGGGGTATTGACTTAACTTTTCTTCATATTCTTACCGCGAAATAAATACTACCATTGAATCTAATGTCCCAAATGTATATAAGGATAAAGGACTAAACAACACGTATGTACTCAATAATTAACTTGGGTTAAAACACAATAATGTACTAAAAGCGAGTACATATAAGGTAGGCTAAGGGTTTTTGGGTGTAACGATTGGTTTAAGGGTGATAATGCTCTTCATTAATGATCTGAAATCCACAAAAAATTACAAGAACCATGAAAAAGGATAGGCTTGGAGGGTTGTACTAGGGGTATCCTACACTAATAATGAGTGCATGGCAAGGGTGTAGGATAGTTATATGATCGATGTAACCATCATAACAATTACATGTTTAAAACATGGGTTAATCCTAATGCCTCTTATCAAGCAAATCCTAATACTTACTATGTGGTCTCGGAATGCATCACAATAACAACTTCTAGAATTTAATATGCTACCGATATACTCATATGAATTTTACTAACACTAGATATTCCAGAAAAGGCGACAAGGCAATGCATACATGGCCGTAATGATGGAATAGACATGCACGCCTGCAGATCAACCTTAACTCGAACCTGGTAAAGATAAAATCATCTTGGGTTTACCAACGATGGTACCGAATTCCTAAAGATCTAAGGGCAAAAACCTCACATTTTTAGGGTAGAATTTCTGAGGGTTATGTGCTAGTCATATAAATCTATCCATTGAGAACGTCATTTAATTACTTAGTTTTTGTCGGTATGTTGTCGTAAAAAAATTTAAATTTGGGTAAATCACCTTTTTTTTATGTTATGTTTCGATATATACCATCATTTTAGGACAAAGCAAAATGGCAATTGAAAGAATAGTTTCTAAGGCTTATTTCTCCCTCTACACTTAAGTTGAACATTGTTCCTAATGTTTTATAAAAGTACCCGTTGAAACGAATAAAGGGAAAAGAAAACAAGTAAAAGAAACTATTTGTACTCCATGGTTTGATTAATAATGGAGAAAGGAAATAAGTGATAAACGGTTAAAATCGTTCCTTCGAGAACCATCCAATGAATTCATAAGAATTCCATGCTTCTTCTCATCAATATAACCTTGTATATCAAGACAAATACAACTATACCAAGTATAAAATGTGCGATAGACAAATATACAATATGAATTTAGGGTTTGACTCGATAAAGCAGTAAAGATAGGATGAGAGAATTGGTAAACTCATTAGGTTTTGAAGGTTTATAATAGAAGAATACATATATTGAATGTTGTGCAAGTTTTATTTTCAAAAATAATTAAAAACTTTAAGTTTTTTGAACCTGGGCGTTTGACGCCGTTAGGGTTTATGTGACCCCCTCATAGGTGTCGTGGTGATGGCGTCGCGTGTAAATTGTGACGCCATCTCCACAGTCTGTGAAAACGAAATTTTTGTTTTTGATGAAAAATCTCCTGCACTTAATTCCATAAGTTAATTCATGTATAAATGGCTGCATAAAACCTGAGATTTAACAATCAGTCATATGACTCAAAACTTGACGAGAATTAATCTCAAACAATGTCATTTAAACATGTTTGAATTTGGCTCAAAAAGCCTGATAAAATTCCTTATACATTTTTATTGCAAAATACCTTTTGTTGAAAATTAAGAAAGCGTTAAAGACAAAACAAAGCATGATTACACGAAAGTTCAAACCTAATTAAAAACTAACTATAAAGAAAGTCACCTCCATCTTGCATGTACTTATCTCCAATGAGTAAGCTTTGATAGTAGTGCGTCCTTTCATGGCCAAAGTTTTCTTCATGGGTGGACGGGGGTACGGAATCGGTGTTCAAACCTATAAGTCGTGTTTGCTTATATATCTCCATGGTGTGAGGCATTTTAAATGTAATTTTCTCATCATTCTGTTTAAACATGACCGTTCCTTCTTCTTTATTGTAGACAAGACTGGTTTCATCTATGAAGGGCCTTCCAAAAGCCATTTCTCCAAGGTGGCGATCAATAATGCTAGTGGTATCTTCCAATATCATAAATTCGCATTCGTAGGCAAAGCTGCCAATGAAAATTTTTAGATTTCTTATTCGTCCTACAAAGTTGCTAATTTCATTGAGGTTTGACGGTTTCTGCCTCGATTCAAGCCTATAAGTCATGATCTGATTATATTGACGCCTAGACATGATATTGATTGGCGATTCTAGGTCCATGTAAGCATGCCTCTTGAAGAAGTGTCTGATCATGTAGGAGATTTTGATGTTGTTCAGGCTTCCGGCTCTTATTCTCGCTTTTACCCATGGGGGTCGAGGATTCTTCAATAGCCATTCATAATGTGTTAATTCCTCCATAGTTGGGAACAAGTTAAAATTTTCACCATCTTCATCATCTTCCTCCTCTTCCTCATCTTCGAGTATTTCTTCAACTTCCTCATCAGTTTCTACATCACTTTCTTCTTCATCAATCACTTCTTTTACTTCTTCCTTCACTTCTTTCATTATGTTTTGGTCGTGTTTGGGTGTGATGTCCGTCGTGGTTTCTCCTTCTTCAGCTTTATTTTCCTTACTGAGGATGACGATTGAATTGACGAAATGAACGCGTTTTGGGGCTGATGGGTTCTTGTTTAGTTCTACTATAGATGCGGGGGAGAGGTACTTCAGGGAGAATATACTTGATGGGCTTTTGATTCCCTTTTTTCTGAGCTCCTCCTTCTCGATATGGCTAAATGAAGCAATATTTTCAGAAGTCATGGAGTTTCCTGCAGATTCAGGGACAGGTGCGTCATTAAGCTTTTCAGAAACAGTTTTCCACAAAAGATTAATTTTTCCAATCATGTCGTCTTGTGGTTGTTCGAGCTGGGTTTTTAGGTGAGATAATCTCTTTTCTTTGTGAGAGTCGAAATCATCTAATGCCTTTTCAAGCTTCATTTGGTAGCTAGACGAATGGGTAGAGATTGAGCCGTTTCGTGGGCTCGTGAATGTTTGAGTTCGTTCCTAGTTAAAGTTTGGTTTGTCCTTCCAGGTGTTGGTGGATTTATTGAAATTCCTGGTCCTTGGTTAGTAGTGAATTTCCTATTTCCCATATCGTTGTTACGCGAGGATGTGTATTCAACAAAGGCTTGTTCGGGATCTTTCATGCAGTACTGAGTATCGTGAGGACCACTGCAGATCTCACATGAGTTAGTGACTCTGTTCACTTGAGTAGGTTGTGTCGGAGCAAGATGAGCTTCCATCAAGCGTTGGACTTGATTTTCAAGCTCGATGAGACGACGGTCGAATGTACTCAGGACATCTTGAAGCAAAGCGATTGCCTTGACCGGCTTAGCGAAATCCCTTGGGTCGTTCTAACTTTCATTTTCATAGAGGGCGAGGTCCTCTAATAATGCCTAGGATTCTTTGGTGTTTTGGTCACGAAGCTTACCACCGGCCGATTCGTCAATGGTTCGTCTTGTGACAGGATTGACAAGGTTATAAAAATTTAGACTTGGAGCCAAAGGTCGATGCCATGATGAGGGACTTTTTGTAGTAAGTCCTTGAAATGAGTCCATGCTTCTGATAGAGATTCTCCATGATTTTGTTGGAACATCAGGATATCATTGCGGAGTTTGCGGTCCTTCCCGGTGGAAAGAATTAAGCAAGGAAACGAGTAGTAAGATCCTCCCATGTGGTGATAGATCCTGCTAGAAGACGTTCAAGCCAATT
This sequence comes from Tanacetum coccineum, assembly GCA_026074375.1. Classification (NCBI taxonomy): domain Eukaryota; kingdom Viridiplantae; phylum Streptophyta; class Magnoliopsida; order Asterales; family Asteraceae; genus Tanacetum; species Tanacetum coccineum. Next base: position 16,064 of record BQNB010056299.1, on the reverse strand, counting down.
GCTAGCTTGACCGCGAAGGGAAAATTGAAATAAATGAAGGCGTGTTCTTTCCCTTTTTTCACCGTCAAGTTCAAGTGAATCCACAAGTTTTAAGAAATCCTTGAGGTGTTGGTTTGGATCCTCGGACCGAAGTCCGTGGAATGAGCATCCGTTTTGCACCAACCAGATGGTGTCGAATCGAAGAGGTACCATGTTGTTCCATACGGGGAGCTCAATGGTATTTCTGTAGCCCTCGTGGCTAGGTTTAGAGTAATCTCCAAGAGTGCGGATAGGATTCTCGTCTCCCATGGTGGTTGACGAGAATGGATTACGAAACAAATAACACAAAGAGAAGATAGACTAAGAGAAAGCTAATATGCGGAAATTAAATTCTTACTTGAAAGGATTTAAGCAAGTAAAACTAAGCTAAACTATGATCAAAACCTAACTATTCTCCACGCAGCGGCGCCAAAAACATGATGCGGTTGTCGTAAGAGACTTCTACAAGAAGTTTTACAACTCCCTAGGCAGAGTACCTAAACGTTGTAGTAGTAGTATAGGCAAGACTCGGGGGTAGTTATCGTTCTCTAGGGGAATAGGTTGGGAAGACTTGATCACGGTCTAACAAAATTCTAGGGGTTGAGAGAAGATTATTTTTGTATTTTTGTATTTATAAGAAAGCAGTAAAATCATATGTTTGAGAGTTTGGTTTGATAAACTATTAACTTAACTAATTGATAAACTAATCTACTGGTGATAACAATATAATAAAAAGAATGTATTCATTTAATCATGTATTACTCCCTAGATTGCTTCTCCTAGTGTTGTTGCTTTGTCACGCTTGTGATGATCTATGTAATTATTTCCTAAGTCATGAACAGATCACACGAACCCACCGTCTATTTAATATTCAGTTGAGGTAAAACACAAAGTAAGGTAGTATGAAGACTATTACCCGGCCCCTAAGAGTATATTAAATATATTTGAAATATATTCAAAATGGATCAACCATATTAAGGGTAAGGTAGTATGAAGACTGTTACAGATGGTATCCTTTCTACACAATCATGTTTCCTTAGACATATCAACAGCGATACAGATAAAAGCTGGTTTTCTAAAGCCTAACATGCATATTCATCACAAGAAGCAACATCACTAAGATCTACATTCTAGGTTTCATATGATCATAAATAAATACAATAAGAGGTTTAACCAAGCATGTTAAAGGTAACGCAAGAACAATAAAGAATCAAACAATAAGACATATTGAAAGATTAAGATAGTCTTACTTGATTAAAACATGAATTGAAGGAGTTATAATAGGGTTTGAAGCCCTAAAATCGTCCTAATAAGCTGCCAAACGAACTAGGTTTTGTCCCCTTTTTTTACTCTAAAGTTACACACCTAAAACCCTAATTTCGGGTTTGTATATACAGAAAAATAGCTGCAATGGCATCGCGTTTTAATCTTGACGCCGTCGTGAAGTAATCATATCTAGAACTTGGGCTAATGTCGAGTGAGCTGAACGCCGTCATGCTTCTTGTGACACCATGGGTTTTTTTTTTTTTTTATGGGGATGAAATGTGATGGCGTTACGTGTATCTTGTGACGCCGTCTCCAGCCTCTGAGAACATAATCTTGAGAAATGTTGGTGTAGGTTCGTAGTCTTGTCTGTTTCTTCTCCAAATGAGCCCAAGTCACGTGTATTTCCTCCAAATGCCTTCCAAATGCTAAATACATGAAAAGGAACGATTAAGTACCCCGAAAAAGTGTATAAAATGACACCTAATCAACTGGCCTTATGAGAAGCAGAGCTAAAGACATACCATATCTCGTATACCCAAACGAAAGAGGCAGAAGGCAAGATAGTGAAAAAGTTCTTTGGACAGGGAGAGCAAGTGTTGCAAACCTCAGACAAGAGCAATGAAGGGACCTCCAGAGCAAAGAAAGAGCCTCAAGAAAAGCTAACCCCAATGCCAAGGGCCTGAAGGTTATACGTGGGAAGAGAGTCCAACAAAAAGGGCTCTAGAGTGGGATTGATCCTGGTCGACCCAAAAGGGAAAGAGTGATCGCATGTAATTCGATTGAACTTCTATGCTCCCGAGGATAACATGGATTACGAAGCCTTGCTGGCCCGACTAGTCACTTCCGCAGGAAGAGGTATGAAGGATCTACATGTATTTGTGGACTCGAAGTGTTTAGTTGATTAAGTCGAAGGAGACAGGGTGCCAAGAACGGAAGAAGCAAAACCCAGAGTTCCTTTTCATAGGTTTCGAATTACATACCTCCCCAAGGTCCTAAACCCAAAATTAGAAACACTAACAGGGTTGGTATCAATTCGACTAAAACTCCTAAACCAAGAAGTATCAGTGGGTGTCAAGACAAGACCCTTAGTGGAAGCTCAGGACAAGCTCCCTGAGAAAGCAAGAAACATGTCAAAGAAATCAGCATCGGGAAAATCGAGTCCCACTTGGGAAGACCATAGTAGGAGCAACTAAGAAAGTATAACCGTACCATTATAAGCATATTTAAATATTATGTAACCCATCCGAGGAAGCAATTTTCAAATAATTTAACTTACCTCGAAGGGACGAACTATCTTATGTAAAATGAATGGTTTTTGTTGAATACAATAGAGCCAAATTTTCCATCTGATTAAAACCAAAAGTAACAATAGGGCAAACACAAAGCATGTTAAACATCGGATGGCTCGCTACCTTCGGATGTAATGGAAGCAACAAACACGCCCCATATATGTGAAAAGTATAGTAGGAAGGTAAAGTTAAAACTTATAGGCTTTACACAACGTCAGGTGAAAAAGTTCAGAGAACCTTTCCCCCGGACGTAAACCTCCGATGAGTAGCTACATCGTAGAGGAATAAGCACCTACGAATAACACTAGAACAAGGAAGATGAGAACTTGTAATGTGTGCAAAAATCTGCATCGGAGTACGAGCTGGGACGGGTAAGAATATTCAAACCAAACTAAAAACGTACAACCAAGGCAAACATAAGGCGTTTGGGGCATAAACCAATGCTAAAGAGCTAAACACAAACGTATAAAATTACAAACAGACTCATGTTACAAGGAAAGTAATATGAACATTGGACAATAATAAACATTAAGTTCAACAAAGTACATATTACAAAAGTAACCGAACGAAGTCGGCAGTTACATAATAAGGAAATGTTAAGCTAAACACTATAAAGCTAGTAACCAGGCATATTTCAAAGCCAAAGCATGACAATACAAATTTTGCTAAAAAGAAATAGGAGGGCCGATAAACCAACGAAGGCTTGACCAGCTATACTAGGGCCATGGGGGAAGCCATTCGGCTTAGGGCGGGTAGCATGAGTCAGGGTCCGCTGGATGGACAACCAAACATCTACAGTCGGTATACCCCCCCCCCCCAGCTCGGAGCAACAAGCAATGTTCTTCGGCATGTCATGCGCCCTCCCCTATAATGAACGAAACTTATACAAAAAATAAGAAAGAAAAAACTACACCATCAAATTAAACCCTAGAGGGGGCAGCTATAGCATCTCCAGCATCAGCCAAAGCAGTAACACGAACACCTGAGGAATGGGGGAACCACCTTCTTTCTCTCCAATAGAAAGAGCAATCACAGCATCACCAGAACTAGAGGAAGCAAGCTCTGATACTCGAATCGAGGATGACTCAACTCGGTTCACATCCTCATTAACCGAATGAGTAGCACCCTGTACAAAAACCTCCATCAGTTTACCCGAATCAGAATCAATCATCTCTTCATGCGCCATATCAACCATAACATTTAGCCACTCCTCATTTTGCTCAGAATCAGTAGCATATGAGGGAGGAACATCCTTCGAGAACAACTCTACTAAGGAAGGGGCAGGTGTAACGGTCAACTCCTTTGTTAGAGGAGGAGAAACACCAGCAGCCCTGGGAGCAAGGACAACAGTCGGACGAGCCAACCTATCAGGCTCAAGATCAACAATTGCAGACAAAGGTTGGGCAGAGTAAGCAAAAACTTTGTTCAGAAATGGATAGTCGGTATTGGCAATAAGAGGGGTAGCTTCAGCAAGCCCACTTTGTGCACTGGGCACAGAATGAGGAATCTTCTTTAAGGCCGCAGCCAGTTGCTCTTGAGTCTGATCCATATTCAATCCACGCTCAAAGCCAGCACTAGCAGCAAGAGAAAGAAGCTCACCTTGAACCCTGCTAAATTCATCACTAGCAAGGAACTTCCGAACCAAGCTTTGAAAACCACCTTTGAAGAAAGACATAAACTCAGGGGGAGAGGCCTTCAACCAAAGAATTTCAGTATCCTTCTCAGCTAAAGAATGATTATAGCCCTCTACCAAAGCACAAACATCACCAAGATAACCTTGAACTACAGTAATCTGATCTCCTTTCTGAGAGTCGAACCTCTAGGCCTGATTAAGGTCCGAGGCAAGACGGGCAGCTTCGTTAACAAATTGATCCATGCTTTTGGAAAGAGACTTAATCTTCTTTTTTTGTTCCTTCCCCTTAGCCTTAGCTATGACAAAGGTAGAATCAGAAGTGGTAAACTTATCATTAAGACCAGTCACAATTTCTTCAAACCCGAAACTTGAAACTCTAAGCCTTGTAAAGAAGTAAGCTTATGTTAAAGACTCCTCAACCTGGAATCAGCAGATTGAACATACTCCCCATGAGATTTCGGCAGCCCCTTATATCGGGCTAACAATTCTCCTCTATGAGACATCATCAAACAATGAAGAACACTCATCTTCTCAGTCAAATGATCATTGGTCAAAGCTTCAATTCGGACCATCTCCTCGGGTGTTGGGAACTTATCAACCATGGTCTTACAAACATTAGGATCTTTGAAAACCTCCTTAGTCAGAATACTAAGAGTGGGCTTATGCGGACCACCCCACTCCTCACGACTAACCTCGTAAGAACTGATAACAACACCATCCTAAGGATAGGTAACATAATAAGGGCCAGGAGCAAATGGGAAGAAATCCCTGTCGATAGCATCGTCGATAGGGTCTCGGGAAACAGAAACAGGACCAGTAAAGGCTTGGGAACAATCAACACTCCTGTTAGGTGTGTCAACAACATTGTTCATAATAGCTTTTCCTCAAGAACCTGGAGAACAAAAATAATGTAAGAGAGAACGAGTGAAGGAAAACATAAAATAAAGGGGTAAACACGTACCACGGTTGCCAGGACCTTCAGAAGCGGAGGGACCAGAACCCCCACCCTGGTACCCTCCAACAAGAATGGTAGCAGCAGAACAAATAGGTATGATAATCAGAATCTCATAACAAGCTTCATCATCATCTTCACTCTCTTCATCATTACTATCGTTGTCATCAAACAAAGTGGCTCGGCCAAAACTTACTAAGGAAGGGGCTGTTGTTGATCTAGTATGCTTAGCAATCTGGCTCGAGGCCACTCCAGAAGTAGAGGCCCTTTGTTTCTTATAGTACTCAGGCCTTGTCTAGAACTTTAGAATTCAAAGTCGCAGCATCAAGGTCTTCCGGAGTAGGCGCTGGAATAGCTGCATTACTAAATCCGGAGGAGTATAATAGAAAGGAAGCCTCTGAAGAGTGGGTATAACGTCGTGATGAAATTCTTTCTGAACCTCCAATCCAGTCCATTCGGGAAAGCACAAAAAATCATGGATACCCATAACTACAAGCAAAAAAAGAAGAATCAGTAAAAAATCATTAAAAACACGCTCATAAAATAAGATATCCTACCCCCATACCATTTTCACTAGAGTCTCTTAAGATAGGATCACGGGTGCGACTCTTCCAAACCCTACTCAAACCAGATAAGACCAACACCCCCTCGGGCATGTCTCGCAACTTCACAACAAAGGCACTTAAACTTTGGACATCTGCTTGATTATAGGAACCTGCCAGAGGCTTAAAATCAAAAATAGTCAAGTCTAGATGCCTCCAAGATATGTAGTGAGGATTAGCCCTCTAATTTATTAGAAAGAAGCCACTCTTCCAACCCTTCATACAGGATATGTTATTTTTATTGCAAACGGGAAACGATGCACGATGCTTAGCAAAGGAAAACAAATGGCCCTGCTTGTAGAGAATTTGGAAAACTCTGAATAAAGTAATAGCTGGCTCGATTGGCAAAGACCGGCATAGGATCTCAAAAGTTATAACCATGTTAAGACCCAAAGGACCCAACTGTGAGAAGTGCACCTAAAAATGCTTAATAACAGATAAAAGGAAGGCGGAGAAAGGATTTCGAACACCAGAAAAATCAAACATACAATGATAAATCAAAATAGCATCATCCGGAAGTTCAGACATAACAAAACCAGGAGGAGGAAGTCGAGGATGAAGATCACAAGGGATATTGTACTTTATTATCAAATCGTTAAGGTCGGTTTGAGTAAGCTTAGAAGTGTACACATTCATGTCTGTTTTGGTCATTTAAAAATAGAAAAAGGAAAAAGAAATACCTATAGAAGTAGGAGCCTAAAAGGTTAAAGGTCCAAAATGGAAGGTACAACAATGAAAGAAAGGAAACAACTCCGAAGGCAATGTGTGTTTTTTGCTTTCGAAAAGGTAAATGAAAAGGATAGCAGATAAGACTATTTATAGGGGGTAAAAGCATAAAGTTTGCGATGTTTAAATGGCCACAGCGTGCATAGTTCGTGACATACACACATCCCAAACCAACCACGTCACCAGAAAGCGCGTGAAGCAAACCACGTCACCTAGGGCAGTAAGAAAGTATATACAGCATGCATTGAATAGATAACCATAAATGTTGTACATAACATTAATGACAAGAAAGAATATGAAGTCTAGGAATGGCAAGGAGGCTTGCCAATACTAGACTAGGGGGACATGATGAGGTATGGTCTACCCGAAAACCTTCGAAGGAGAAACAAGACCAATCACCTTTGCCGGACTAGCACGGCCTAAGCCAGATGTGTACCCCGGAGAAGCTGATATGTCAAAGGATATATCAGGACCAGAGTCACTAGTTTTTAAGCTAAAATGTAAAGAGAACGTGTACCTTGATCCCAGCTCAAATAGGGATCTAAAATGCTCAATAGAGCTTATCTACAAGCTCCAGCTTATTAGAAACAAGCTGGTGAGGTCCATAAGCCCTTCCATTATTGGCTTATCATCCAAAAAGCATTCAATAAGAGCATAGGTAATTTTGAGTGATATTTTTTTGATGTTTTTAGACAGATTTTATAATCTGATTTATAAAAGCTATAAGTTGATTAAGAAATGCTTATTAGAGTATAATAGAGCTTATTAGCTTATTAGGTGAGATCTAGAAACATAATTGCTTAATAAATTAAGACAGGTTATATGAAAGCTTAAACTAAAACACATATTTTATTAAAACTTAAATGAGATTACATTAAAACTTGAATTTGAAATTACATTAAGCATAAAAAACAGAAAATAAGCTAATAAGACTATAAAATTAAGCTACTAAAAACTACTTCTACTCTTTAAGCTAGACGCCCTCCTCTGTGTGAACTCCATTCCTATTTATAGCCTTGAGAAGAAGGATCCAGAACATGAGACGCTCCTCCATATTCTAATCTTAGCCCTCGATTCCATCTTCATCATCTGAGCCCTTGATTATAAGCCACGTCCCATCCACCAATCATATAGCTCCGGATTGCCAGCGTGGATATGAGGGGTGTCAGAGGTGTCAGGATTATGCTTCTAGAAGGATGGGAGAGCGTGTACTTGGTTGATTTTACCCTGGTTCGTTTGTACCGTGGAGGTGAATTGAAAAGAGAGGGAAAAGAGAAAGGGTAACAGTAACATTGACCCGTCATTGATATGTTTGACTTGGACTTATAGGATTGGGCTATAACGTATTAACTTTGGGCCAAGGGTTAATAAGAAATAGGATCATGGCTAAGTTGTTATAATAGGTTTTTTAGATCTAGATTTAATAAGATGTGGGCTGACCCGACCCATTAAATGGGCCCGGGTTGGTTCGTAGAAGATAGGTACGCCTTCAGCTTTGGTTTTTCTCTGTTCTTTCCAATCCCGTGCTCAGTTTTGTCCGTATTAGTCTTGTTTTTGTCCTTTTATTTAATATCCGTACCTGCAAGACATAAATCACAAAATACACATATACAATGCATTTTTATGTTATTTTCATTCATTATTAGTCTTTTTAGCTCGTATTATTAGGTAAAAGGTATGTGTGTTTAAGCACATACCACTGATATACCATTTCACTAAAATGATCACATTAAAGCTTCTTGTTTAACATATCAGTAATTGTAGCAGGTGTAAGGGGATATCTCTTTTCTACCAGCATATGAATGCGCATATGTTACATCCTTAAAGAATGAACTCCATACGAGTCATATATTTTCCAATCCAACACTCTGCAATCTTGTTGATTTCTCCATACTTGATCTTTAACATGTGGATCAAAAATTGTCTTTAGATCATCCCATATCACTCTCTCATAGCCCTCCTTTGGCCTTGTTGACCCATGCTTAGATTTTACTAATTTCCATAGGGTTTCTAAATCTTACCTGTCAAAGCTTTTGAGCATATGACTGAAGACTAAGTACATTCTGAACTTCCATCAGCCCTGATTATCCGGTAATAGGTTTTCTTCCATTCTTTATGGATCTTGTAGTCAATAATGCTTGGAGGCTTAGTTGCTAAAGGAATAACATTAATTGCTACTTACTCTTTACCAGGAATAACTTCTATTAGTCTTTGAAGCTCTGCTGTTTCTTTATCCTCATCCACCTTTTGCCTCTTAATACTTTGCCTACTCTCTTTGAACTGCTTTATTGTGCTATCTCTACTTCAGCTCTTACTTCACTTCCTTCCACAAATTTTGTATCCATATCTATAAATGTGTTTACCCTTTTCATAGCTTTGTCAAATAACTTCTGAATATCATCAAAGCTTTTGTTCTTTAATTGATTATGCTTGTATCCAGCCATGTTTTTTAGATAAGTAGACATTGTATTTCTCTTTTGAGATTTAGTTGGTGGTTTGTTTCTTCTTTCTTTTGCTCTTATTGCTTCAAAGTGCTTCTTTCTTGCTTCTAATAGTTGTACAAACAACTTGGACTTCTCTTCAATACTTAACTTCTCTTGTTCTTCTACTTGTATTTGTTAAGCCATTTGATAATCATCATCATCATAGTGCTTGCAACTTTATCACATGAAACAATGTTGGCTGCTCTTCTTTACTCTTTGTCCTTACAAGCCTATTCTTCTTCCTCTAATTCAGCTTTGCATTTTAGCTTGAAGCTTTTGAGCAACTTCCTCATCATGCATAATTTGATCTTTTCTCTTTGTTGGTTTCTCAGGCTCTTCCATGATACCTTTACCTTTCTTTTTTATGGTAGTTGTTAAGGTCTTGTTCTTGTTGTAGATTCACTCTGCTCTCCTATCACAACCCTTTTGACTTTGTGTTGTAGCAGCAGTTGTTGTTGTAATTGTACCCTGCTCTGGTTCTTCTAACATAACCTTGTCAGCCTTGTTTTTGCACTTTTTAAAGCTGCAAGTGCTTGAGCTAAAGTAACTTCATCAACACTTAAGTTCACATCTTTAGAAGCAACTTCAGTTTCAACAACCACCTCATGATCAACTTCAGTTTCAACAATCACCTCATCACCGTCAAGATCATTTACCCCAAACATATTTTCATCTCTGTGAATATTGACCAGATAAATTTCTTCATTAGCGTCAATATCATCAATCCTCCCCTGTTTGGATGCATCCTCTTCACCCAAACCTTCATCTTTAGAGGATTCAATCCTAGCTGACAAACCAACCTTGTATAATATTTTAAGCCCATGAGTTTTTGACCTATTCTTATTTTCTAGTCTCTTGACCCTCCTTTTCAAACTAATAATCTCCTGAGCTTGAGAGGTCTTAGTTTTCTCTAAATCTATAACTCTATTTTGTAAGTTGGTACATAATTTAATCAATTCCTTTAGTTTCAGACTATCCTCATCACTTCGAGGTGTGTTAACTCCTGTAATCAGTGAATCATTGGAAAGTTTAGATACATTCTCAGACCTAGTCTAAGCAATTGTATCCCCCATGGTTTCTTGGCGTCTGGGACCACTACCTGAACTAGTTCCTAAGGAAATTGGTTCATTAAGTATTGCCTTTGATTGGGTCTTATTGATGTTACCCCTATCCTGCTCTGCATCTAAGCTAGTAGTTGTAGTGGAAACCATTTCCAAACTGTCATCCATCTCCTTATAGACAGCCTCATCTGCAACATTGTCTGTAGGACCACTAGGCTGAGGTACCTCAGTGTCCTTTCTCTTTGGCTTCCTAGGTTTTTGTTTCTTTTGAGGTCGAGATGTTGATAGTTGAATAATAGTGGGTGTGTGATAGGGATCAGTTGGATTTGCTGAACCTTCACCCATTTCTTCTTAAGCTTGTACCATCATTGTTGGAAATAAGGGTGTTTCTCTTCCAGAAAATCCTTTCCCTACCCTTCTTATGTTTCCAAAAATCTTCTTAGTGTGAGAGGGTGCTCGATAGTTAATCGAATATTGTATATGTTTTGTGTTTTAATCCCAAGCAAAACCCGAGCCGTGGTCCTATTAAATATCCCGCGCGGTCATTAACGCGACGGGGTATATAAAACTCTTTTCTATTCAGAAAAAGTAAGTTGTTCAGTTGTTGAAAATATCTAAAATATCTATTCTCTTTTCTCTCTCATTTCTCTCTCCTCCTTTCTCTCTCTAAACAACTCACCTCCTCATTTCTAGTCCGATTTCGTGATCGATTGTATGAAGTGAAGTGTTATCGGGATCCTACAATTGGCATCAGAGCTACGTGTGGATTCGTGGTTGATTCTTGTGGATAAACAAGATCAAATTCGTGTGTAATTTTGAAGAAAAAAATCAAACCCGAATTTTTGTGCTTAGATGTGTGAATGTTTATGTTATTAAGCAAGATCTAGGCATAAGGAAGCTAATTGTGCAAGAGAAATCAAGTTAAAAGGTTGCGTTTTGAAGACCACGACTGCGTTTTGACTAAACGTTACTCTGCCCAATTTTTTTATTCATTGCGTTTTGATT
>BQNB010056298.1:0-38721 GCA_026074375.1 Tanacetum coccineum | reverse complement strand
TTTTTAGATTTAAAAGAAATGTTTTATTCAAATAAATATTTTAAATTTAAATTTTCTACCCAAAAACGGCTAGAAATGTTCCAGAAAAGACCTCCCCCAGAAAAGACAAAAAAGGGAGCGTCAGGCATGGGCGGCCCCCTTTTTGTCACAGCTTGCCTATAAATACTGGACTATTCCCTACTGATTTTCTCACCTTTTGCACACACTTTCTTTCTGTTCTAAATCAGTTTATACTCTCCTTTCATTCCTTTGATCACTTAATCTTAAGCTTTTGTTTCCAAGTGATCCAAACTTAATTCCTCAAGTGCAAGAAAAGAATACTTCTTATCATCAAGTCAAGAAGTGTTATAGTTTAGTTGGTGTTGTTGTGAAGTTGTGTTAAATCTTGTAAATCATTTGTGTATATTGTGAAGGTGTGGATTGTAGTTGTGCATAATAATTAGATTGTGGTGATCATTGTAAGTATAGTTAGATCGGGATGATCTTTGTAAGTAGTGTTAGATTGGTGTGATCGTAGTAGTGTCTAGGTGTAGTGAAGTTGTGAAGCATAGTGAAGTTGTGAAGCGTAGAGAAGTTGTGAAGTGAAGCCAAGTAGTGATTTGTTGTGAAGTAGTGTGGTTAGTTGTGATAGATTGGTTCTATCTAGGATTAGAACTCGACATTTCGCTTAGTGTCAGAAATTGGTGTAAGCTAAGTTGTGTACGGTTTTCTCCGCCTAAAGGGAGCTTGTTGACATAGTGAAGAAAACTCTCGAGTTTGGTGCTCGGGGAGTGGAGTAGGGCGAAGAGGTGCTTCGTTACCGAACCACTATAAATCCTTGTGTTGTGGTTTGATCTTTCTAACTCTTATCTCTTGTCTTTCATATTTACTTGTCATTCATTTACTTACTTGTATTGTTCATATTGTGTACATTGTGAATTCACATAAAGTCGAATCTAAGTTTTTATAAACAAACATAACTTTTAATTAAAAAGCGGTAAACTATTCAACCCCCCTTCTAGTTTTCCACAAACACCATCTCCCAAATAGTGGGAAAATGATCCTTGCCCAAGTTTGGCACCTCCACGGATCGATGGATCTTTCATCTTAGATTCATTTTCGGTTTAGGTAAATCCACCTTATGGTATTAGATTTGAAACATCGTCTTCTTGTGAATGTCTTACTTAAATGTACAACATACATGTAACTAACCTTTAATAAATCATCATCATTTCTACAAAGAAACATTCACAAGATCCATTGAGGTAAGTAACCTTAATTAAATCTCTTGCTTAAAAGACATGCAAAGGCGCATTCTTTGAACACTCTCAACATAGTACATTACGCATTGTCACCCTTAAGTATACTCCTAGGTTCTAGATGATTCATTATCTCTTAAAATTACAACAACTTGCTTTCTCTCTTATTCAACCATAGAATTCCACACATCTTGATTAGGATTATGTGAACCAGAATTAAAGCATGTAAGTTGAGTCATATTAGGCCCCGAGTGATATGACAATACAAATTATCTTTGCTATACTTCATTAGGCAAATATATGAATTCTATTTTTTCTAACATAAGAATGACTACTGGAGAATCTATTGTACTAGAAATTCAAATTTGATCTAACGTTGAATTCCTTCCCAACCCCCGGCCCAGGGGGGGGGGGGGGGGGGGGGGGGGGGGGGGGGGGGGGGGGGGGGGGGGGTTCACAACACTAACCCAGGCCCCCCAAGAGTGAAGTTAGGTTCGGGTAATAACCCATAAAAATGTCTGTTTAGCCTGAGTTGAGCACCTCTAGTGAAAGTCTCATAATTCATCTCAATTTGACTAAATAACATCTCCTAATATTCCAATGGTAATCTCAATTGATGGACTTTTGGTATCTCATTAGAGTGCAAACACTATGCTAGTAGAAATTAGGCTTCTCCTTAGTCCAATATTGACATAATAACACCCTCACATATAAGCTTTGAAGTTTCAAGATGATAAACTTGCCCCATGTAATGAAATATATGCTTTCCATGTTTATCTAGATGCTTCGACGCTTACTTTGCTAAACTATTGAATGCAGTCTATTTATAAAGGCATTGGTCTTTTTCTAGCAATTTAGATAAAATTATCTCTTAGTTATATCTAAATAACCCATCCACCACATGCTCCAAAATGCCTACATGCAACATGTTATTACATGATGTTTGTAATTTAAATTAACATGGTTTGGATGCGTCTTTTACATGACTTACGTGTTAATTGGGTACCTACACTATGTTAGTTTAATGCATGAAAATTAATATTTAAATATCATATAGTCCTTAACAAATCAATCTTGTTGATTATTGTGTTGATGCATGCTTAGATAAACTTGCATGATTATATCTATATATCTTATGCATCTCGATATATATTTTCTCACACTAGAATATTTTTCTTCGCATCCATGTCACAAATCTAAAAAGTTAAAAGAGTCGCAAAATGGTCTTAAACATCTTAGATCTTCACTCACACACTCCTTTGATCATCATCCCGCTTTCTTCCAAATCATCCACTATTTCGTCAAGAAAAGGTTAGATACAAATCTAACGCTCCTCCAAGTAGGTTTGACAACTTAAATATTTCATCCAAAATATTCAAGTATCTTTAACTTGCGATCGCAAACGTTAAAGGTCATATCCGAAAATCCCTATTCAAGCCTTTTAACAACATAAGTTAAAACACTCTTCTTTTATTTTCGACGAAAACATTCTTTCTTTTCGATAAAACATTCTTTTCTCTTCTACGAAAACATTCTTTCTCTTCGATGAAAACATTTTTTCTTCGACGAAAACATGATCTCTCTTCGACGAAAACACTCTTGTCTTCGACTCAACACCTCTTCCTTTTTCACTCAACCACGCCTCTACAACATGAGATGGAATTCTCTTTCCACGCACTATCTCCGTATCCACCTTAAAAAGACCACCTTATACCTCGTCGTTGATTGTCTATAAAAAATCACAAGCTCGAGGAAGAGCTACATAACTTTGTGAGTGTATATTATCGTAGTTACACCAACCGTCTTGAATTGTCAAGCTCGTCGCCTCCCATCTTCCGTTTGTTTTTCTTTAATTAGATATTATTATTATTTTCGGCGTACGAAACACACCGAAGATACGTCACCATTTCCTTCGGGACAATGTCCAAAAGGAAACATCTCCATCGAAAATGTTGCGTCTGAAGATAACATCGCCGACATTCATTCTTTACCCCTCAAGCATCGTTAAATTATCTTCGTTAAGGTTTAGGAATGATAGAACACATTCCATAAATCGTTCTCTTGTTTTCTTCTAGTTTTGATTCTAGTCCGTGTTCCATTCTATGTCGTGACAACTTAATTACTTCGTCCGAAGTATTTTAAGCATTTTTAATTGGCGAAATGAAAATTAAAATGTCACTACTCACACAAAATTCGTCAAGTCCTTAACTCCTCTCCTGTTGGCGATCTAGCGGCCCCCAGACCTATTCTGGCGGCCCCCAGATATATCTGGGACCGCCAGCAGCAGCTTGTAATACCATGTATTTTTTTTAACCTAACACTTCATCTCTTCTGCTACGAGCTGACGTTTAATCCAAAACCAAAACTATACCCAATATCTCTCTTTACTTCAATGGGTCATCCTCATATCCCAACACTCATAAGTATCGTTGCTTATGTTGTCAAGAGTCAAGTGAATTTCATAACAAAATGCGTCTCATTCTCAAACACAGTCCTTACAATCGCCATACTCACAAATCCCCTCACATCTTGGTCCTCACATCTCGTAAATGTCTTTTCTCACCTTAAATGGTTTTTTCACTTCCAAACGGTTCTTCTTACTTTTAATAGCCCTCTCTTTTTAATAGTCTTCTCACTTCTAATAGTCATTTCACTTCTAATAGTCTTTTTGCCTCTGATGTTTCATCTCACTCCTAAATGTTTCTTTTCACTTCTAATAAGTCCTCTCACCTCTAACATTTCTTCTCACTTCTAAACGTTTCTTCACTCTTCTAATAGTCTTGTTACTATTAAAACTCCTCTTATATCTCTTGACAACTTAATTATATATTTAAGTAATTTGTGAAATGCAAATGTCACTCCTTTGCAAAACTTTCCACTTTCTAGAAAGTGAAGAACATAAAGAAGATATTCAATCTTCAAGTGTTATTGAGTCACCACGTTGTTGAGTCTCTTATTATTCTTCCTCCATGAAAGAACTACCACCTCATTTTAACATCCTACTTTATTCCTCAACATTGTCAACCAACAGAACACCAAACAAACCTTTCAATTCCCAATCATCCACCTTTGTCTTGATAGGATCACTTTCACATCAATTGTTAGTGCAAATGATATATCAATCATTTCTGACAACCTCTTGTCCACACCTTCCTTCTTTTGTCTCGCTAATCCTTACACATTTTTTTTGCTCTAGGGAATCTTTTTCATTCTCATCCAAGAGCATATCGTCTCCATCCTTGTCTTATCTTTCTTTTTATCCTTTAAAGTATATATTTTGGCATATCTCGCCAATATATTAAGTGTCATTCGTCTCCCTTTAAAAGGTCATCCTCATAATATTTGTGTGTCAACCAATAAACGAATCTCACTCTCGTTTATTAAAAGTCGGTCGAATCTTAGTCCTTAAACATATGTCTCGATTATTCTTATTTCATCATTTAGGTTGATTGCATGTGTCTAGTTTCTAATTCTCTCTCAAAGTGTCATACTTTAGAATCATAACACCTAAACGTGCATGCCTAGTTCCCCACTGACATCTTTATATATATATATATATATATAATAATATCTATATATAAGAATATATAATAATATAAATACTATATCATTTATCCCATCTGTTTTGCCCACTTTTATTTAATTATTGTATTATTTGGTACTTAATTGCTTTAAAGTTGATAAAGGCAGTAATTTAGGAGTGTTTTGTGAAGACAAGCTAAAAGGCGCATAAGTTGGAGCTAAAACAAAGATATTTAAAGATTGCTAAAATTTCACCAATAAACCGTATCCAACTAAAGAGATACGGCGTATCTGCGCCAAGAATTCACAAGAAAAGTCTTTTGACCAATTCCCAATATGACGTATCTATGTTGTCTACTTACGCCGTATTCATGAAGATAACTATTCGAAGATACAGTAAATAAATAAATTAGGAATGATACCACTGATTGATTATGAGCGTAGCGCGCACTCTAAGGAATCCAGCACAATACGCCATATCGACCTTGCCAGTTACGGCGTATCGAGTCTTTTTCAGACACTATAAATAGAAGACTTAAAAACGAGTTTTCGGTGTGCAATATTATATTCTTTATACCATACTCACTAAAGACGAATTTTAGAAGAGAAGATCAGCCACCAAGGTCAAGCATTGTTTACGAATCCATAGAAGACATCGTGTAATTTTTACTCTCTTAATTGTTCAATTTTAATTGTTTGATTACGCTTGTATAATTACAATGGTTGTGGGCTAATACCCTCGGGTATTAGTCATCTTAATGAAAGTTCAATGTTTGGCTTGTTTTAAAATCGATTTCTTAATTTATCGTTGATTGTTTAATTATGTTTATCACCTTATACTTGTTTATGTGTTTGAATATGCGACCTATCATTCAACTGGATCTAGTGATATGGACCAAGTAATCTAGATATCAGGATAGCTCTCCATATCGTGTTTCATATTACTGGACCAATAGGATCACAAATAACGTTCTGTCTTTGTCTTTAAATTATGAGCTTAGTTGGACCGGTAGGTGACCTGTTTATGTTCCAGCAATCATGCTCTTAATTGACTGATAAAGATTAGAATAGTGGACTACTAGTATATAAAACACCGTCAAACAATAAGTGGGTAAAGTCCAGTTGAGCTAGGGTTTTAACAGGATCACTACTGCTTTAATTCTCAAAGATAGATTATAATTAAACCAAAGGATGCTTTATGCGGATGCGTTAATTATGACAGGATTATTCGTGTCTAGGTCTTAGGATGATGTCCCGCCTAAGTCTTAAGAATGATATGCCACTTCGAGATAAGTAAATCATTGCACTAAAACAAACAAATGAGCATTGAACCGGATTTAATATGGCTAATATAGTTTTCTATCATTTGGCTTGTACCGCTTTTCTATCTTCTATTTTTTTTTTCTTTTGTGTTTATTGTCTATTCAATTGATATTTGTTTCCACCAAACTTGTGCCAATCTCTTAGGCTGAAAACCCCCATATCATTATACAATGTACATAGCATAGGTTTAACCAGTAAATAGACTAATTAAAATACTGATAGAATATAGGATTAATGTTCCACTTTTAGTGTTCGACACCCTACTTACCGCGAACTCCATCTTGACCGGGTACACTGCTCGTTAAAGTGTTGTTTTAGGTTTGTTGGCTAAATATAAATTTAAAACTTGATAATCAAATAATTAACCCTACACGGCAACACATCAATTTTCCACATGGATGATTTAATGTATAACATAGCTCATGGATGCTAGCGGGCAGACATATTAAGCATTCGATGAGACATTCAGAGGGAGCTTACCTGCAGGATTCCAGAGATGCACCAGGTAGAGGACTGACGCTGCCAACACCTCCATAGCCCAGCAGGACCAGCAGCAGCCAGACCCATGATCCCCCTATCCTTATCTTTTGTTTCTATCTTTTGTACATATATTATTCATGTCATGATGTATCTAACTTTGAAACAGGTTCTCATATTTTTGTATGTATATTATGAAATGACGTTTTAATTTGTTTGTGAAGGATAGAACAAAGACTAGCAGTAAGTTCAGCACCATAGTTCGTGAGTATGTTACTTTACCAAGCACGCTATCCAAATCAAGAGCAGAATGGAGAAAAGAGAGTGATTTCAAGTGTGTGGAAGCTGAAGAAAAGTCTAACTTAAAGACTTCGCTGTAAACAAAAGTGCTTCCCGGGAGACAACCTAGATTGTTATTTATCTTTATCGAGTCTGTCTTCCTAGACATCAATACGGCGTATCCGCTCCATACCATACGGCGTATTGATTGTCTGGACGTTACCAGTCTTTACTTTTTATGCACTTTAAAAACATTATTGTCAGTTCTGGCAATACGGCGTATTCATGCACATGATACGGCGTATTCACCAGACTGACTCGTATTTAGTTTGTTTATTTTAGTTTAAATTAACCGTAGATACCAAAATAGGAATGCACGTTTTTCCTATATTTGCACAGGACCTCAATGAAAGAAAAGAAATCGACGAGTTGATTGAAGTATTTACAAGTCTGGAGGTGTTGGAGTCTTGAAACTTCAAGGCGGTTGTTCAACACAAATTTTGGCTCAATAAATCTACATGGAGAATCTACTGAGCAAATATCAAGGGAGTTTCTCATTCTAATTTTTTTAATTCCCGTATTTAATGTTTTATCTATACAACGAGGATGTTGCATAATTCAAGTGGGGGGATGGGAATTAGAATGTTTACTTGTCCTAATTTTCACACTAAAATGCTTAAAATATGCTTAAATTTTAAAAAAAATTCAAGCATACTTTTGTGAAATTACTTGATACATAACCCGCACACAATAACCCTTGTTAGATATTATGAGGATTTAACATATCCGTTTCCAAATGTTTACCCAAACTCCACAAAATATGAGTGTGTCGGTGATGTAGTAGACTTTAGAACTTGGCTTGGTATATCTATTCGAGATCACAGTGATGAGTACTATAGATTTAGATGGAGTAACTTGTTTAAATTGGTAAATTTTAGGATTACACCCAAAACGCCTTTACATGTTGTTTATTAACTAACTACACTAGTTAGTTAACCCCCGTATAAACCCTTTGTTTACTCTCACTTTAAGAGTAAGATACTCCTAGAACAACCCGTAGAGCCAATCCTTTAGGAATTACACCAACTTATTTATTTCATTACACCTTTACACCTTAGCCTATCCTGTTAGATTAAGTTTATTTTACAGTTGCTAGTTGCTTGATGTGTAAAGTATGTATTTCCCGAGTCTTGTGTCAATTTTGGTACGGTTGGAAGAAATTTGCACATCGCAAATGGGAATGTATAAAGTAGTCAAAACTCATTTATTTTTACTAACATCGTCTAGGTCTTAAGATGATGTCCTGCCTAAGTCTTAAGAATGATATGCCACTTCGAGATAAGAAATCATTGCACTAAATAAACAAACCAGCATTTAATCAAATTTAATATGGCTAATAACAGTTTTTCTATATTGGCTTGTAATACCGCGCTTTTATCTTCTGAATGTTTTTTCTGCATGTTTATTGTGTTTAGAATTGATTTTTGTCACCATAAAACCTGTGCCAGTCTCTCAGGCTGAAAACCCCCCATCTATCATTAGAAGCGTATATAGCATAGGTTTAACAAGTAATTAGAATTAACTTAACTAGAGTAATTAAAATACTGATAGATTATAAGGTTAACGACTTCGCTCTTAGTGTTCGACACCCTACTTACCACGAAACTCCACCCGATCAGATACACTGCCCGTTAAAGTGTTGTTTTAGGATAAGTCGGCTAAATATAAATTTAAAACTTGGTAATCAATAAATTGACCCTACACATAGCAAGATCAATAACCCTAAAATGGAACCAAAGCCCGAAGACCGGACTTGGGGCAACTTATTTTATTGGCTAATACTCCCTCGTAGTCCGAGCGGCGAAATCACAAAAACTCGAGACTGGAAAAGAAAACACGAAACATTAAAGCTAATTAAAAACTAACTTGCAGCAAGGTGTCTTCATATGGTACAAGTACAACAGAAGCGTCACACACGAACACAAATAGTTGTTGAAAAAATTCATCAAACAAATCATCAAACTTTAGAGTCACAAACTGATAAACCTGGATAAACCAATTTTTATTTTATTTTAACAATAACCCAAAGTATCCATTTTTGGATAACAAAGTATCCTTGTTTATGCCACATCCGGGATAAACACCAAAGTATCCCCTTTTTTTTTTCGGATATCCAAAATTTCCATTTTTTTCACGGGATAAACCCAAAGTATCCCTTATTGCGGATAACCCAAAGTATCGTTTTTTTCATACGGGATAAACCAAAGTATCCCGGACCAGGATAAACCAAGGTATCCTACAAGAGAATAAACCAATGTATTATCCACCTGAATTTTTTTTATATAAACAAATGGATAATACCACATTCTGCCAATCTTGAAGCATATACTCAATTTGAACTCTATACCCTCAAGTATCACAAGACCAATCGATTTGCTAGTGTAGAATTATGACAAGGATTAGGTGGGAAAAAATTGAATTAATAATTAAGGGTAAGGTTTAGTGGGGAACGATAGAAAAAAATAGGGTTAAACAATGTTGAACAATGAAATCCTTACGGGCAATACTTTATTATTCATCACTATTTATAAATTACAAAAGTAGCACTAAATATAACTTTAATGTACCTAAAGCCCGTAGACCGGACTTGAGCCAACTAATTTATTAGCTAATAATATATAGTGTAAAGAGGGATAAATTTAATATATATATATATATATATATATATATATATATATATATATATATATATATATATATATATATATATATATATATATATATAATGAAATCCTTACGGGCAATACTTTATTATTCATCATTATTTATAAATTACAAAGGTAGCACTAAATATAACTCTAATGGACCCAAAGCCCGCAGACCGGACTTGAGCCAGCTAATTTATTAGCTAATAATATATAGTGATTTGTCTTTTACATCAGCGCACATCGACTCGGCAGTTGATGTGGTGGCGAGCATCCGGCGAGGGTTTCCGCCGTTACACTTTATGCTATTACTGTTGGGATTTAGATCTAATTAACCATTAAACTTATCACGAGTACGCAGCGGACAGATCAAACACGTACATAACTTATAATTAACAAGGGATTGAAGATGTATACCTTTTAGCAAGAAATGTTACACTGCTTTAGCAATAAACGTTACACCGTCTTCAATATATGCATGTGTATAACATCACGCAAAACTACCAAGGATCAAAAGATAATCTCTCTAAGTTTACACACACAATACGTTCTTAGCAAACAACGTGTATGCTAGTACTAGTAGTGTTTAACTAAACGATATACCGAATCTTGTCAAACTACCAAACAGAGAACCCCTTTTTGATTTCTAATGGGTCGAACCAAAAACCAAAACCGAAAACCAATGTGGTTTTATATTCGGTCGAGCAAAACCAAAAACCCGAAAACCTTTGTGGGTTTTTCATCGCACAAACAACAGAGAAGAAAAACCGAAACCCTTTTGTGGGTTTGAAGTCGGTCGAACACAAAGAGAGACAAGGGAGAGATTTAGGGATTTTAGGGATTCAAGTTATGAGCTCTCAAGGACCCTAAGACCTCCTTATATACTCCTCTCAACTTGGCTTTCAAAAAAAGTCCCCTATCTCCTCATAAGGAGGTGGTTCGACCGACTATAAGGAAAGAAGGGCAAACCGAACCCTTCCTTTATTCGATTTTTGCATATTAGTCCCTTAAACCTTTTAATGACTGATATTTGTTTACGTTAACCATTTAACGATAGTTTGTTTAAACACTAATTATTATATTAAATACATTGTTATACATATTAACGTGTGCGTCCCCTTAGGCTCGAATAAATTCCCGGACGTATATAATTTATATTTATTCATAATCCAACAGCTCCTACTTGGACATGTATAAGTTTATAACAATAACAATGTAAGGACGTCTAGCAACACGCCAATGCTCCCAGAAATATCCGAGTGTGGTTTCACAAAGACACGGATAAATGATTTATGCATTTACAATCCCTTTGTTTCTGATACCGTGTTAAAAATGGATATGGATCAATTATCATTCATTATTTAATGAATCTGTTTCTCGTATATGTAGAACTAATCATAATACGAAAATCAATGAGACATATCTACAAGATTTTTGGGTACCGGCATACACATATCTCGATTAATTCTAAAATTCTACGAGGGGCCTAGTGGCATTATTCTTCAACTATTGAAGGAACAAATTCTATATTAACTACAAGTGCCAAGTCATCATTTTTCAAAATCACTTCTGAAATAGCCCTTATTAGTTATCTATTTTTCAGGATAACTTATACAAGATCAAGAAGATTATCCAATAATGCAAGACCTACTTGTAATCTCAAGACAAAGATTTTATAATAAAAATCACTTACAAGGTTTACTTGATGACGACGATCCATAAAGTAATATCCTTGTGTTGGAAAAATCCAATATTCATCTTATGAATATCAGGTGAGTTTGGTTAGACACATCCTTAATATCTACAATATCTCCAATCACTCAGAATTGTCTTAATTTAACAATATCCCAATTGTTAATCGACAACAAATTAAGTTATAATAATAACTATATTATTCATGAATTTAAACATGTAAATATAGGAACACAATTTTAATATATATATATATATATATATATATATATATATATATATATATATATATACAAAAAACAAAAAGAGTCCAAGTGTCATTTATCATAAATATATTGTTTCAAACACTTTATTCCAAATACTAAACATAGATCTACATGAAACTACCAGCTTAAACAAAGTCTCATGCTCTAAGCATGTTGAGTAAGCTTTCCTTTCAGTAAAGCCTTCGTAAAAGGATATGCTAGATTGTTATATGTGTGAACTTTAAGAAGGTACTTCTTATTGCAAGTTTCTGGGCGAGCATCTAAACCCCCGGATCTCGTTGCAAAATGAAGTGAGGCGAATAATCCGCAAAAAACATTCTAATATGTTCAATTATTGTTGGTACTATTACCAAGTCCATAAATAAACTTCCTAAGTGCCAAACAGCTTCCATCTCGAGCTTAGTCTATAAGCAGCTATGTAATTCAGCTTATGTAGCAGACATTTCAGTATTACTTTACTTGGAGCTTTTCTAGTCTACTGCGCTTCCGTTCAAAATGAAACGTATCTTGTCAGAGATTTCTTATAATCTATATTGATCTCAAATCCAGCATTGCAATAACAATCAACTCGAAGTTCAGCTTCTGGATTTCCACCATAAACCAAGAACATATCTTTAGTATTTCTTAAATACTTAAGAATATTTTTCACAGCAGTCCAGTGACTTTCACCAGGATTCTGTTGAAACCGACTTGTAATATTTTGCGCGAACGCAACGACGGGTCTAGTGCATCTTACAACATTCATAATAGAACCCACTGCCAAAGCATAATGTACATTTTGCATACGCTTCACATCTTTAGGTGTTGAAGCACCTTGTGTTTTGTTCAAGTCAAGTCTTTCTTGCATGGGGATATGACCACGTTTGGAATTATGCATTTAAGATCTTATCCATGTAAGCATGTTGACCAAGTCAAATCAATCGCTTGAAAAGCAATTGTAAAATGAAAAAAGAGATGACCTATCTCTGTAGATTTTGATTCTAAGAATAAATGCTGCTTCCCCTAAATCTTTCATAGCAAAACACTTTCCAAGATAATCTTTTACACTTTGTAAACTTGGAATGTGATTTCCCATTATGATTATGTCATCAACATACAAATTTGAGGAATGGTAACATTACTCCCACTAGCCTTTGATATACACATAGGCTCCATCAAGGATTTTGAGCAAATCCAAACCTTTGATTTCCCTCATCAAATCTTTTATTCCGCTTCTCTTCTTGATCTTGCTTAATACCATAATTATCATTTGAAGCTTACATACTTTTCTGGATGGATTAGGATCAACAAAACCTTCGAGGTTTTACCAATAAAATGTCTTCCATCAAGATGAACCATTTAAGAAGGCAGTTTTGACATACCATTTGTCCCATATCGCATAATCATAGTACCCGCTATAGATATGGGTGAGGTATGAGAAACCTAATAGCTCTAATCTCAGCGACGGGTGAGAACGTGCTTCATAATCAACCCCGTAGAGTTGAGATATATACCCTTTGCTACAAGAAATCTTATATGTGTGTACAATAAACTATCCATGTCAGCTTTTTCTTTAAAATCCACTTACTCCAACGTCTTAACAATCATGAGGAAGATCGTACAGACGCCATACCATATTTATCTTCCAGTGGATTGTATTTTCCGCATTCATAGCATGCGATCCACTTATAAGATTCATGATCTAACATAGCACAGCATTATAAGCTATTAGGTACATATAATATCCCCTAGACAATGTTCCATCTCCGCCTCTATTAATTTTTAAACATAGCTAATTGGAAACATCGACGTGACTTTCGAACCTACAAATCAGAAATCTCATCCTCTTGAGGTGGTTCAATACCTTCAGCCTCCAAAGGAATTTTGCTAGTGATTTTAGAAGGTGATGTATCTTCATCTTGAATTTCTTTAAGATCTATGGCCCTCCCACTGACTTCTTGAGTTATGAGATTTTTCTCAAAGAACTCAACATACCTCGCAACAACTATTTTGTTTTCAGGTGGGAAGTAAAATTAGTAAGCCATCATTTCCTTTGGGTATCCTATAAAGATACACTTAACAGATCTTTGTTGGAGTTTGTCAGGCGTATCCTTCTTTACAAGCACCTCATAACCTCAGAACTTTAAGTAAGACAAGTTTGGAACTTTTCCATACCATAATTCATATGGAGTCTTATCAACCTTCTTGGTTGAAACCATATTAAGAATGCGTGTTGCAGACTCTAGAGCATAATCCCAAAAGGATAACAACATAGTTGTAAGATTCATCATTGATCGAGCCATGTCTAACAAAGTACGATTTCTCCTTTCAGACATGCCATTGTGTTGTCATGTGTATGGAGGAGTAAGCTGTTGGACAATTTCACAAGCTTTAAGATAAAACTTATAAACTCATGGCTTATGTATTCGCCACCGTCAAACTGATCGAAAGAGCCTTGATTGTCTTCACCAGAGTTATGTTGATTTTCCACTTCTTTTTAAACACTTTGAACTTGTAAAAAAAATAATTTTGTTAGGTTTAGGATTGTGATTTTTGTTTTTTTGTAAATTTTTACTGATAGAAATAAAGGTTTTTTTATTGTGAAAAATTTAATTTATGATGGATTGACTATATTCTTAATTACTGTTTCAAAGACCCATGTTTTATGTTTAAGAAGATAAACATAACCATAAAAAAACGACTATAATCAATCCGTGAATGTAATGAAGTAGCTAGCACCTTTTCTTACACATGTCCAGAGTTGGACCACACCACATCATTTGTATTATTCCAAGAAGATCAGTTACCCTTTCAGGACGATGTGGAAATGATTTCAATGTCATCATTGCCGATAAACAAGATACACGATGACAAATGACTCATCATCCATTGATTTAAAAGCCCTTCTTGTTCAAAGCTTTCAATTAAACGTTTCTTAGTTATAATGACAAGACGGCATGTAGCCAAATATAAGTTGAGTCCAAATTATGTTTGGCTCTTTTAGTTCTAACATTATAAATAGAATTAACATTTGGTACAAGATCATGCATATCAATTTCATAAATACCATTTACTATAATAAACATTAAAATAAAACACATTGTTCTAAGAAACTAAAATTTCCAAATAGGTAAAACACTGGAACAAATTCATTTTCTACCAAGAACGTGAACAGAAACAACGACCTCAAGTTATAGAAGGTGAAATAAGACAATTGGGCTAAACAAATCACAATGCATTAGTCAAAACCTAAGTCATAACTTCAATAGCTTCTACTTGTGTACTAACACCATTGCCCAAGGTACAAATAATAGGTGCCTCCTTGTTTCAGTTTCCTTTGGCTTTCTCTATACCCATTGTTTTTTTTATACAAACTGAGTAACCAAAACCAGTGTCATACACCTAGGATTTATTAGGGAAAGCAATAATACTATTGTGAAGATACCTGAAGAACTGGCAGAGCCAACGTGCTTCTTTTTTCCTTCAACCAACTCAACAGATACACATGACAGTATCCTCTTCAAATGACCCACCTCCTTGCAGTGGTGGCAGGTGTCATCCTTAGCTAGGTGCTCTTTAGCAGAAGGTTTGGGGTTTTTAGGCTTAGGGATATAAACTTGTTAATCATTTCCCTTGCGCATTAGCTTTAAACCCTTCCTATTAGCTTTAAGCGATTTCTTTTTGGCCTTCAGTATTTACCAATTTAATCATCCATTACGTGATGGTGGTTTTAGAAAAAGCCCCCCTTTTTTTTTTTAGGTAAACCCTTTTCATACTCAATGAGCATAGCATGTAGTTCACCAATCGTCTTCCCCATGTTATGCATATTGTAATTTCTCACAAATCTCACAAAATCTTTAGTAAGGCCATTTAAGATAAGACCCACTATAAGATCTTGTGGTAGCATATAGCCAAGACGTTTTAGTTGATCTATATATCCTTTCATCTATATGACATATGCAACAACTGGTTTACCCTCCTCTTGTTTGCAAGCATGGAAAGTTTGGATTAGTCAACCTCATCTATCTCCAACTTGTACAACATTCAAACGCCTATTAAGCTTTTTAATCATGTTATATGGTTAGGTAATTTCAAAATTGTCTATGAAGCTCAGGAGTCATACTACCGAGTATAAGACAAGCAACCTCATTATATGCATCATAAATTGCATTCCATTGTGACAACACTTGTGCATCGGAATCAACAGCAAGAGCCGCGGGTAAAGGCTGTTCAATGACAAACATTTTCTTTTCAACTCTCAAGACTAACTTAAGTTGACGAAACCAGTCATTGAAATTATTTCCAGAAAGTTTTTCTCTTTCAAACATCGACCTGAAAGCCGAATGGTTTATGTTTTGAACAGGTTGTGCCATCTACAAAACATAGTTAAAGTTCAAGAATTAGTATTTTCGATAATACTCCTTGAAGAAAATTAACTACCCATGTTTAATCAAATAAACAATTAATTTTCTAAAGGCTAGGATCCTACTTGACATACCACCACCACATCAGTTGATCTGCTAGTGATGGTGTATTCAAAAGGTAATTGACGATCAATAATTGCCTCCGATGCAATTCCTAAACCATATGGGACTTACTTTATTACAATAATATTCTAGTAAGCATGTTTTATCCCATCTATGCCTCGATTTAAGGTCTCACCAATAAACCGATTAAGTCGTCCAATCAAAAACCATGATTGTGTAACACTAACGTCTCACGAAAAAGTGTACAATCACCTTGGGATTACGATCTACATACGTCTCACGCATAGTAAAAAGCATCTACAAGTGTTTTTACGAATTGGATGGCAATAACTTATTTAAAAAAGGGTATTTTATTTGTCGTGACAAATATGTACGAAGAAGCATGCATACATCTTCGTATCATAAATTTTAATAAAAACTTTACTCAATTAAGTTATTTATTACAGTATCACATATTTTCTATACATCTAATGTATAAATAGTGTTACCTTTTTAAAATTGACGATTCAACGTGTTTCCAAATATAAAGATTAAAAAAAATTAATAATGACATTGTAGTGACATGCCATTGTTCACGGTAACTCCAATCGAACGCACAAAGAAGCGGAGAATCAGGTCAGCGCGAAGCTTATTAAAAACCTGAAATTTTTAGGAAAATCCTTTTTAAACTTCTCTTATAGTTTGTTCTTTTTTTTTTAACGACAAATGGAATTTTATTAAAAAAGGGCTAGAAAGAAACTAGCAGACGATATACAATCAAAAACGATCCAACAAACAAAGAACGAAAAGGAACAGAAAAACTCTAACGAAACGAACTCGCAAAACAACCAAAGGCTATTAGAATAAGAAAGATCCCACCATGGCGCCAACTGAATTAACTCCCATGAACAAAACCGAACACCCGAGGCATCATACCAAAAAGCGATCTAACCGGCATCCTTTGTTTGTCTCGATAAGGCATTATGAAGAAGAATAGCTTCTTTAACGTTGCCATAATAACTCCAAATCTGAAGATCGTTAGGAAAATAATCTTTCCACGAACGTAGTTACGCGAGAGAGAACAACCCATGTATATTTCCATTGGGGTCTCTATAGCTACATCGTTTATATCATCAATCTATCATCGTCACTAGTTATGAGACTAATATAATCAATCCACGAAGAACCAGACTCAACATGATAGCAATATTTAAACAATACCCTGGGGTGTAGATGAGGCGCAATGATGGGAGTCTTTTTCAGAGCAATAACTAACTGGCGTATATCTCCATTATCATCAGTGTAACATATACAAATCACCCTGAAAATAACCTCCAAAAATCTCACCAAGCATCATCTTCTCAAATTCGTTTCCATGCAATCCTAATACAACCCATCAATGTACGAAGAAGCATGCATACATCTTCGTATCATAGATTTTAATAAAAAACTTTACTCAATTAAGTTATTTATTACGGCATCACTTATTTTCTATACATCTAATCTATAAATAGTGTTACCTTTTAAAAATTGATGATTCAATGTGTCTTCAAAACTTAAAGATTTTATATTTTATCGCGGGAAAAGATTAAAAAATGACTAAAAAATAATTCAAACCCTAGACCATTAGCGACTTCCTAAATAGTATGCAAGGTAAGGAAACGACAACGTAGTCAGGTATTATAGGGTAATGGTATCTACAAGACCGAAGTCTTGATGAGTCTCCCCGAACCTTATCCTTGCAACTAAGTAGTACTTTTGCAAATTACGTCATTGATAAAAATAAAACTTTAATTTGAAAAACACATTATGAACTATAAAATAGTCAATAATAAATCTGATTTCATAATTATTAGCCATCTTTATATTTATTTTTCGAAAAACCCTTTTTATTTTCTCACATGTCCAAACTTAAAATAAAAACAATATAAACACAAAACTAATACACATAACACTTATTCAAAAACAAAACTTAACAATTAATTCATTCAAATATCAATTCATATAAGGCTCCTTCGTCCTAAAAACTCCGGCCACATCCATCGATATAATCGATTGCGTAAGCCATATACAAATATATACCACATAGCACATAAAGCAACTTTTAGGCCCCATTTAAGACATAGCTAAGGTCTTCCCTAGCTTTTAAAGTCGTGGATCTTACCAAATTAAATTTAATGTCTATGTTTTAATTCTTGATCATCATATTTGCATTAAGCTTTTAATAATTAACAAGATTTATATCGCATATCCCTCCATGATAAATTGCATGTATTTATCATGGATGCCGAATTAACAATTAATTGAAACATATAACCGATCAATTAACAATTAAACGCATCAAGTTTTAATCTTATAAAATTTCATACAACCTAAAATTCGTCTAATTAATTTTATAACCATTAAAGATTGAATCTTTATACATAAAGATCGAATCTTTATGCATAAAACCGCCCAAAGGGCTTAAAAATTAATCAAGAACCCTAATTTTGTCAAATTTTATTACTTGTAACTATAAATTCTACACGATGGCTCTGATGCCACTGTTGGGTTTTTATAACTATTAACCATTAAAACACGAGTACGCAGCGGAAAGATTAACACGTATAGAATAACATAGTTAACAAGGGTTCAAGAAGCGTGTACCTTTTAACAATAAACGACACCGTTCTTGAATATACGCATGTGTATAATAAATGATACCATGCTAAAACCACCCAAGATCTAAAGTAAGATCTCTCTACTTCAACACACACAATACGTTCTTAGCAAACAATTAAGTATGCTAGTACTAGTAGTGATAAAGCCACCAAACGCCTTCGACTCTTGAATCAATCAACACGAAAAACCCTTGTGGGTTGTTGGTTTCGGTCGAACAAACACAAACCGAAACCCTTGGGGTTTGGTTCGACCGATCGAGCAATAGGGAGAGAAGGAGAGAATTTTAGGGATTAGTTTTTCAAGTTATGACAAATAATAATCCCTAGACCTCCTTATATAGCCTACATAACTTGGCTTGCAAGTTAGGTAATTCCACCTCCTCTTCAGTTTGGTTTTTATTAGCCGACATGTGTCTTTTGGGAATATCTCTATATCTCCCATTCGAAAGATGAGGCACGGGTTATATAGTTCAATGACTTGGTCTTCAAAAAAGTCATAATATAACACCTCCTCAAGTTTTTTAGAAACGACATTCGAACCTCTCCTTCTTTTCTTGTTCGTCCGGTCACAACCAACAAAACCACGGGTTTGGTTTTCATACTAACAAGTCATTCACTTGTTAATATCTATTAATTAGTTCTAACGTCTAACGTTATAATTAAAGACCGTTTAATTATTTCGTGAAATATATTAATATAATTAATACACGATAAATATATTAATTACATTAATAAACGTATCCTCTGTGTATACGTGTGTGCCCCCCATAGGCTCACATATTTCCAGCCGTATATTTATTTATGATGTGGACATATCCCAACAAATGTATCTTATGATTACTTTTAGTATTCTGTAATGCTTTTATCCTTAAAAGTATATGTTTGATTAATGAACACTATTAATTTGTGTTTATGGTTACAAATATGTTTCGTCATGCTCTTACATGGCTATAGATGCACTGCAAGCTAAGTCAGTGGAACCATGCAGTAATTCTGATTGTGCTATATGGGTGCGGACATTTGAAATGGTTGTTTTAGTGGTATTCTTTTAAATGTATTTCAATCCTTGGTTAATTCTCTTATAATCCTTAGTTAATTATCTTAAATGGATTTCAATCCTAAAGTGGTTCTTGGTCGTGAGTAATTTATGGTCCCGTAATCAAAGACCATGTTTGAAGCAGACAATGCAATTAAAAGAATCCATGTCACGAGTCATGAGCCTCTCAATTACTAAAGGCCTTTAGCATCATTCCGAAGGTGAATTTGTAGTAGCTGATGCAACAGTATATGTAAATTCCAATCAAATGATAATTCTATTATTTTAGTGGTTAACCCAAAATGATTTTTCTACAACTTTACGTTATTTTAGATCATCTAACAATCTTATTTTGACTTCGACTGTCTTTATGCATATATCATAGCTGCTCCGACAGGATTAGGTATGTTGTTGATGTTGTATAAGCATTTCGTTTTTGCCCCACTCTTGTAGGAAAAAAAAAAGGTTTTCTAACTTTATATGTTTTTCTTAATGGCACCAAAGTTGCAGATGTTTATGTTAGCTTCAATTTAAAACTTGGTGGTTTTATGCATTTAAAATCATGAAAAAATATTTATTTGATTTGTGTCATGACCTGGTTGGATTATTTTTTAAGTTGTTTACATTTAGCAATAAATTGAGCCATTATTTGATTATTTACCTTCACATCCATAGTTTGCAATTTAAACAATGTACTCGTTGTTAAAGAATAAAAAAATCGCATGAGCACCACGTTAAGAAAAAAAGAGTGATCAACTTAATTATGATCTTTTACAAGACTATATCACGGTGTTTTACAAGACCATATCACGACAATCGCAATTTTTCCTCATTTCCAGTTAAGAACAAATAGCAAATCAACTTGATCATGATGTTGTATTTGTAGTTTTGTGTATTTCGTATAGATAAACGTTATGATAAATTTTATTGTTATTGAAAATTTAAGTGTTGATATAAACAATATAAAATTATGCAACTTGTGTATTACACGCGTTCTTAGCTAGTTATTAATAATAAGGAGGTTTTGCGTTTCACATTACATACAATTTTTCATATCTTAAATAATTCTAATGTAAAATGGAAAAAAGATGAAAATAATTTGTAAATATAACTTGGGAGTGTATACTCCATTCCCTTTCTTGTAGCTATTATTACATAAGCAAAAATAACACATAAACATAATCAAATAAAAAACACTAGAAAAAGGCAGAAAATGAAAAGAACAAAACAAAAAATAAATCCTTATCTATGCAAAAATAATTAACTAAAACGGGTTTTAGAACTTTGAGATTACTTGGTAAAAAATTTAAAGTTCAGGGGATGATTTATACATTTTAGAAGTGTCTACAAGTACAAGAAAAGTAATGATGACAAGACTTAAAATCAAGTGAAATGGGGAGAGAAAACTTTGATAAAAGGATCATACCATTAGACCGATCATTCAATCTTGTTATTTGTTTTGAAATAAAGATTTTTGCTTAATATTAATGGTGATGGCTAAAAATGAACCATTTACTTTTTCAAAACTTTCAAACTCAATAACCTACTTTTCAACATTGTCAACAATTTAAACGTACTTTCAATCTTTTTACTTTGTAAGTAACAAATAACTTTTTGAACGCTGCGTTGAGACGGCGCGACAAATTTATGTATTTATGGCATGAATCTCTTTTATAGATTGATTTTGAATTAATACATATCAACATAAAAATAAAAAAGTTGTGCATGCAGATCGATGGAACACGCACTATCTAAAAACCCGGAGTTATAGGTTCACCCAGGTCGACGCCTTTTTTCATGTTAAATAAAACAACACATTCAAATAAAAACATTACATATGTTAAATAAAATAATGTATCACACTTAAATTAAATTATATACATTGAAGGACTAATAATATGAAAGACAATCAAAGACTAACAACGAAAATATACTTTTCATAAGAAAATAAAAAAAGCATAAACACCCCTTTAAATATGGGTTAATTAGCAAGCTATTGCCGTTAACTATAAACTAATTGTAGACACACTACATATCTCACCTTACCAAACTTTTACGTAAATGAAATATGATAGTTATTGCTTAGAAAAATCAGGGAGATACAATGGAAATAATCATATAATAGTTATTTTTTAATAAAATGAGGGACTTACAATGGAAACCTAATGACTAACAAAAAAACCTAAAGACTATACATTTTATGGACTAATAATGTAAAGATAATAAATCATGGACTGACAATCAAACCCGAATAACTAAAAAAGATAATCAAAGGACTGACATGTAATAAAAACTAACCATTAATGTATTTATGTTACTTATGTTACTAAAAAATGGCCACTATGATGTGTGAAAACTAGATTAAAATTTATAATACCTTGTCTTATGGACATTTCACCAACACTCGACGGGCAGTGTACCGTTACTGTTAGGCTATAGATGTATAGGGAGTCGACAAGACGGGTCATTGCGCGGGAGCGAAAGATCCTTAGGGGTGTCTAGCATTTTTGTAGTTATTTATTCACATAGCGTTTTAAAATCCGTCGATTATGTTATTTATACTAATTAACTAGAAAATAAATATTAAAACATAACAAAACAGTGAATTTGCGATGGAAGTGAATCAATTAGATAAAGGCATATGCTGATTGCTAATCCTCTAACTTAATTAATGGCATAATCCTAAGTGCAACTTTTATCTAATCATGTCTCGGTGATCTTGGGTAGATGAGGTCGAGTACGGTCGCTACCACTCCTTACTTCTTCCTAAAAGCCGAATAGGCCATTTTTGGTCTAATATCCTAACCGATTATTCAAGCATTAAGTTCCTTAGCTGATCTATGTAACATACGTTTTTGTGTGGGTACCAAACCATTTAGTTTTCTTGATAATAGAGAGAGCGCCCTTTCAGGCCAGTAACGCTATTAGCGCTACTAAATTTCTTAACCCCTCGACTGATCTCCAATTTTAACCAGGTGAACGCCCTTATGGAAACATGCCTCATCATTAAAGATACTTGCCAAGGTATTTTAATGATTCTTATAGGTGTTGTTCATATGGTCAGTATACTAAACAACTATAGTCAACATGTAGTCATGATCTACGCAAACGTGTAAGTCTTTAACAGTACATAAATCATCTAAGACCGATCTGAATTAAAACAATTATTGATCATTGAATCTAAACAAAGACATCACAATAAGCATAGGAAGAAAAGAAAAGGTTTAGGCCTTCCATAACAAAAGATAATCGAAGATTATTCAAAGTAAACATGATAATCAAAATCATAATGTAAAGCTGATAATTAAAGGTTATTTGATGTGTAAACCTTTACTCTTGGGGTCTTCCTTATGTTCTTCAGCCTCCAAAACATCTAAGGGAACTAGGGTTTCACAGCTTGTTGAATGAGTGGAGAAAATGTGGTATTTATAGGCAAAAATCTCTAGGCTCGTATGTCCTCACGGCGTATGCTTCTTGATGGCATACTCTGTATGCCTTTGGATAAGTACATCCACATCATTCCTCATCTGTTCCTTACGGCGTGTGCCATTGATAGGGATATACGCGTATGGCGTTTCCAATTGAATTAGTACATATAAGCATGGCACTATTAGTCTAATAAAAAACACAACTGAAAAAAAACTACAACAAAGCCTAATCTAACGGTTGATCACGAGAGCCACTCCGGGCGTCAGTTTGGGTCTTGTATGTTAGACATCACAATTGATAGTTTTATATGAACAAACTTTTTTTGTTTTCTTTCTTTCTTTTGACAAGTTCTGTGAATCAAGAACAAGAAGGTATAAAGGAAAAAGATTGATGAATACAAACAAGAAAATCACAACTATGTTAGAAAGCCAACAATGATATTTTGATAGCAATAACTTTGTTAAGGAAAAGAGCTAATAAAGAAAACTAAAAGAGGAATTTTCATCTTTACGAGAAAGAAACATAGAGCTGGAGACATACATTTGTGGACGTGGCACAAAGAGGAAGTGCATCAGCTAGGTGAAAGGGTCGAGATTTAGCCGTGATACCATGTTATTAGAGAGGAAAGATATGGTATTTTATTTAGATAAATATTCAAAATTTGTCCCCTCCCCCCGAAATTAGATAAAACCTAAACCAAAAAACATTTTCCCACAAAAAGAAAAAAAGAGAGCGTCCTGACAAAGAGGACGGTCCCCTAATATATCTAACCGTCAGACAATAAGGAAATATTCCCTTGTCAGACACTCCTCCTTCTTGCCTATAAATAGTGGCCCATTTTCAACTATTTTCTTAGCTTTTCGCACACAGTTTTTTCTATTTAAATTTAGTTTACATAATTTTTTTTCTTTAATCATTTAGTTTGTTTAAATCTTGTTTACAAGTGATCCAATCTTTCCTCTTAAAGTGCAAGAGAAGAATACTCGTAATCGTCAAGATACGAAGTGTTGTAGATTAGTTTGTACATTCATAACCTTGTTACGCTCTTGTTAGAATTTATACATCAACCACATAACCTCCAATCTTGTTTAGTTGTTAGATCGGGTAGATCGGGTTAGTTTTTAGGTCATGAAAATACGTGTGTGATCGGTTAGTATTTTAGTCCTGAAAATAAATTTATGAGTGAGATATTGGTTCTAGCTAGATTAGAACTCTATATTTGGCTTAGTATCAAAAATTGGGGTAAGCAACGATTATACGTCTTCTCCGCCTGAAGATAGCTTGTTGACATAGTGAAGTGAACTCTCGAGTTGGGTACTCGGGGAGTGGAGTAGGGCGAAGAGGAGCTTCATTACGGAACCACTATAAATTTTCGTGTTGTGGTTTAATCTTTCTAACTCTTATTATTATCTTGCATTTTATATTTCGTAGTTATTATTGTTTATTATATATTGTGTTCATATTATGATTGTTTGATCTCACACAAACTCGGATCTAAAAGTTTTGAAATAAGAATTTTAAAACGCGCTATACAACGGTAAACTATTCAACCCCCTTCCAAGTTTTCCCCCACAGGGCGAATTTAAAGAAAAGTATTAAACTGTCACTTTTTTAAGTTTTGTGTAGTCCTACTAATTTCCTTTTTAGCTGTGTGTAGCCTACTTTTGAATTGTGTCTGTTTTGTGTACTAGGTGACTGGCCAAGAAGGTTACAAGTTATCATTTTTTGAGTTAATTACTTGAATGGTCCTTGTGGTTTGTCGGGTATCACACAAATGGTCCCTCAAACTTTTTTGCAGATCTCCTCGTTGTGGTTTTGACCCATTACGGGGTTCGTCCCTCTGACTAACTTTCGTTAGTTTTAGTAGGGATGGGTATTTTTGTCTTTTATTTTTGGTGCTCTTTTTGGAGTAGTTAACACCGGGTTAACTTTATAACCCACCACTAAACACTAAATTCACTTACTCACCCCCTAAATCTTGGACGACACTAACCCTAATTCACCTACCCTCCAATTTTCTAACCCACAAAATCAATTAAAGATGTCGAATGATAAAGGTAAGTAATCACTAATTAGTTTGCTTATTTGTGTGCTTATCTGCTTATTTCATTATTTGTATGCTTATTTGTTTAGGATTTTAGGAGTTTGTTTGTTTAGGAGTTTGCCTATTTGTGTGCTTATCTGTTTAGGAGTTTTGGAGTTTGCTTATTTTTGTTAGGAGTTTGTTTAGGAGTTTATTTATTTGTGTGCTTATCTGCTTATTTGAGTCCAATATTCAACTATTTGTCTCGTTTGGCAATAGAGAAATAGTAGAATATTTAGTAATGAGACAAGAGATAAGGATGTGATGAGCAAACTTATTTTCGATGAAGTAAGATCAACACTGATGCGTCATTGTAACATACCGAGTTTTACAACTCCCTAGGCAGAGCACCTAATCGTTGCAGTGTAGTATAGCAAGGACTCAGGGGTTGTTATCATTCTCTAGGGTAATAGCGTGTGAAGGCTCAAACTAAACCTAACTAAGATCTAAGGGATTGAAAGAAGATTATTTTCTTTGTATTTTTATGTTTTTATGAAAGCAGGTAAAATCTCAGGTTTTAAGAGGTGGTTTTGGTTTTAAACTAATTAAACTAAAATTTAATCTAAACTACTTTGGTGAGAACTCGTATGGGTAAACAAACGTATTTACCTAATCATGCATTACTCCTTAGTTTGCTTCTCCTAATCCTATTGCTTTGTCACACTTGTGATGATCTGTGTAAGTATTTCCTAGGTCATGAACAAATTACATGAATTCGCCATCTATGTAATATTCCATTAAGGCAATGCACATGCAATGTAGTATGAAGACTAATACAAGGCTCCTAAGAGTACATTACATGCATTAAAACACTTAAGAGAGATCAACCATATTAGGGGTAAGGTAGTATGAAGATTGTTACCGATGGTATCCTTTCTACACACTCACGTTTCCTAAAACGTCTATGCTAATGTAATATTTTATAGCTAGTTTTCTAGAGCCTAAGGCGCGCATCCATCACAAGAAGCAATATTAAAAGGATCTACAAACTAAGTTTCATGAAATCATAAGTAAATACTAATAGATCTAGCATAGCATGTTAAAAAGAAGCGAATAACAATAATTAATCAAACAACAAATAGACATATTGAAATATTAAGAGGTAAAGGACATCACTTGATTAAAACATGAGTAATAGGAGGTTACAAAGGGTTTTGAGAACCCTAAAAACGACCTAAAAGTTGCTATAACTCGAACCCTAAGTATAAAGTTCGTCTCGTAAAAATTTCACACTTAAAACCCTAAAAACGAGTTTGTATATATAGAAAATAGGTCGCGACAGCGTCGCTTTATAATCCTGACACCGTCGCTTCATCGAATCTTCTAGGCTTTCTGATAGGTTGTCGTGTAGGGTCAATTTATTGATTACCAAGTTTTAAATTTATATTTAGCCGACTTATCCTAAAACAACACTTTAACAGGCAGTGTACCCGATCGGGTGAATTTTCGTGGTAAGTAGGGTGTCGAACACTAAGAGCGAGGTTGTTAATCTTATAATTTATCAGTATTTTAATTACTCTAATTAACAAAAGCTTTCAAATGCTAAAAACACAAAAAGAAACGTTTTTAGCACGTATTTTGGCATTATTCTGCATGATTGGGGGTTAATTGGACCCCGAAAAAGTGTATAAAATGACACCTTATCAAATACCCTTACACTTGGGATTTACTTGTCCTCAAGCAACTGATGGGCTTTTCTACCTAGACAATAGCAATATCGGGGGCATTTAACTTACTTCTGAAAGATAATTTATGACACAACCAATTAGACCTCATAATTAAAAGCACGAAAATTATATACTAGCACCTCACAATAAGTGTTTGGATTCTCTCTTTCTCTCAGGTGTATAATGAATTATAACAATATGGGAAACGGAAAATTAACACTCATTACTTGTCATAGCATATAAATTACCATAAGCTTGATAAAGGATCAAACCTCCACTGCTGTGGTGAAAGCACCTAGGATTAACTAAATTTTTTCAAAGAGGTATTAAAGTTTGTGATGTTGGGTGTAAGTTATA
Source organism: Tanacetum coccineum (assembly GCA_026074375.1). Taxonomy (NCBI): domain Eukaryota; kingdom Viridiplantae; phylum Streptophyta; class Magnoliopsida; order Asterales; family Asteraceae; genus Tanacetum; species Tanacetum coccineum. Next base: position 11,542 of record BQNB010056298.1, on the reverse strand, counting down.
TGGAAACGGTAAATATTTGGATCATATTTGGGTAGTTTTGGGGTTGGTGGTGAGTTAATTAGTATACAGGATAATGCGGAAGGCGTTGCGGCTAAGTCAAGACTCTCGACCACACTAGGGACTAAAGGTATACAAAACCTTCTTTTTTGTCTTTTACATCCAAACTATTTCTTTTTCTTTTTCGACTCTTTCTTGACATAAACATAAACATAAAGATAGGGATGGCAGCCACATTACATTTTTTTTCCTTTCTTTTTCTATTTTTTTCTTTTTTTAACTTTTTTTTCTATTTTTTTCGTACACTTTTGCCATGCCATCTGCTGAAACATAATAATACATGACTTGGGGTTTATAAACGCACCCCTACACTTGAGAACCATGAAAAGGATAGGCTTGGAGGGGTGTACTGGGGGAGTCTTGCACTGAAAATGAGTGCGAAGCACGAGTGTCGGGATAGTTATATGATCGAGGTGACACATCATAACAAATATACGGGTTTAAATCGTGGGTTTAATCTTGTGCCTCTTACCTAGCATATCATTAATACTCACTATGCGGTCTCGGTTGCATTCACAAAAAAGTTCAAGATTTAATATACTCCCCGGTACACTCATTATAAATTTTATACCGATTCCAATGCTATTGAAAATGCGACAAAGATCACACGTCGCATCCGTAATGACGGAAAATAATGACTGTTATTTGAATATTAACTCTAAAAGGTAAGGCATAAACTATCTCTTTGGGTATCTTAAAATATGGATACCCGATTTCATATAGACTTAAGGCGAACCTATATTTTTAGGGTGGAATTCTGAGGGTTTTTGTGCTAGTCATATAAATTCATATCCATGAGACGCTATTAATACTTGGTTTTCGTTGGTATTTGTCATAATTTTTTTAAAATTTTGATTAAAATTGCCTTTTCTGCTACGTTTTGATATATTACCCATCATTTTAAGGACAAATCATTTGACTATTGAATGTCTAGTTTCTTAAGGCTTATTTCACCTACACTTAAGTTGAACATTGTCCCTAATGTCCTTTGAAGTACCGTTTAAACACTATTTAATGAGAAAAAAAACAGTATAATGTTAAACTAGTTATACTATTGTTTATATTTTTTGGTCATGTAACATGCAGATAACTGGTTATTATCGTCCATTCATAGTAATAGTGATAATGAAACCTTCTAGAACTTTCAAGCTTTTCTTATCAATCAAATATAACTTGTAAAACACAACGACCTAAGACAACTACACCAAAGCGTAAAACTCGGCGGGATAATGTCATCTATACAACGAATCTTTAGGGTTGGACTCTATAAAAGCAGTAAAGTTAGGATGAAAGTGATTATATAATCATAGGTCTCTGCAGGTTTACACGAAAATTACAAATTTTAGATATTGCAAAATTTATTTTTTGGAAAATAATAGAAAAATGTTGAATTTTCACGTGGCTGGGGGCGTGACGCCGTTCTAAGCCACTGTGAGATTGCTTCTTAGTTTTTTATTGAAAAATTTCCTGCACGCAATTTTATTAGTTATATCCTGTGTAAAATACTGCATAAAACCTGAGATTAATCATTACAATCATATGACTCGAAACTATCACAGAATTAATTCTAAACGATTTTTTTTAACATGTTTGAATTGAGTTCTTATAATCCGGATATGTTTCCCACTACACTTATTTTATTCTCAAAATACCTTTGATTGTTATAAGATGAAGTTAAAAACAAAACAAAGCATGATTACAAAAAATAATTCAAACATAAAGGAATAAATGATAAAGAATTAAAACACAAGACACTCTTTGTAAAACCTAAAAATCTCAACAAGTGTAAAATTACCAAAATACCCCTAATGCAAGAAAAGTTACATAAAAGCTTAAATAAATTTCTTTTTAATGCTATAAAAATTATGAAAAGACCAACAATGTGACCAATTATGGAATTTTTGTAAGTTTAAATACTTTATATTATGTTTAGAAAAATATATTATTATTTGTATTCTTTTTGTTTACCGAAATTATTAAAATAAGTGATATTTATTTATATGAATTTAATATAAAATAGATTAGGATAATTACAAAATAATTATGCAAATTATAAGAAATATGATTTAATACTATTTTCGGACAGCCCTTAGACTCGGCCAAAAACTTCTAAGAATATCCCTTATGATTACTTGCAATTTATTAAAAACTCTAAAAAAACAAAATCCCGAAAACCCTAAATATCAAAAGTGGCGGCACAAAATTTCTCCAAGGCAAGCACGATTTTTCTAGGGTGTTTTGAAGGTCAAGGATTGTGGGAAAAATAGTGGGAAGTTTGTGGAGTGATTGGTTCGATTGTGGTGATTATTTTGGGTTCGAATTAAGCAACCGGGTTCAATAATTCATAAAATCACTAAGGATCATCAAAGGTATTTTTATAACTCATATTTCATCATATTAATTCGTCCTATGCTTAATAAAAATTATCATGCATGTTATTTTGATTTTATAAATTAAAACATGTTCGAAACCCTAATTTTTAGCTAATTATGATTCGGACACAATACTTTAGTAATTGATTTTATATTTTTATAAGGTTTTTCATATCACATATAACTCAGATAAATTGTTGGAAAAATTTGGGAAGGATTCGAATAATTATTGGGGATTTATCCTTGTTTGCCGATTTCGAATTAAAGGAAAAAGGGAAGAAATAAAATTAGGGTTAGGGTTTTGATAATTTTTCCAGGTGCATTTAATGCCAATGATTGGGAAATAATTGTGTTTGTGGTTTGGAAAAATCAAATTAGGGTTTTGTGGATTTAATTGCTTTTACGTAATTGATATTTCAAGTATAAGTACTTGTTTGTAATTTCTTAAACTATGTTGGTCTATTTTAGACATGAAATTATATTTTTTAAATCTGTATTTAAAATAATATGGGGTTTATAAGATGTCATTTTGATACTTATTTTGGTAATAATAATGGTTATTTAACCATAATTTAACATAAAAGTAATATAAAAAATTAATTAACATATATTGTACTTAATTTATAAAAAATAAACTATTTATTTATTTTAGTAATAAAATGTTATAATATAATTGACATACGTACTAATAAGAGGATGTGCTGTGTGTGTGTGTTGAGTGTGTTTGTTGTAGTGAGTGTGTAGTTACTATAAATTAAAAATACACTTCAATACAAACGCTGAGAGAGTGTGTTGATAGTGGAAGACTTGTTGTGTGAGTGTGTGTGTGTGGATGAGAGAGATTGACTTGTAAACGTGATAAAATGTGATGTGTTGTGTGATGTTTGTGTTGTTGTGTTTATGTGAGTGAAACTTTGATGAGTGAAATCCGTGGTGTGAGTGTGTTGAGTGTTGATGTAGAGTAATTAAACCCTAAAAATTCTGGCAAGTTGATTGTTATGTTTGTGGTTGTGAGTGTGTGTTGTGGGTGGCAGGGGGGTGTGAGAGAAAGGATAGAGAGAAAGAAGAAAGTTGATCCTATACTATACCTATTTCTCTCTCTATATATACTTTGTATTGAGACATCTCAAAATGATGAAAGTTATATTTTGGAAAGTTACCTAAAAATAGAAAGTTACTAAAATTGGAAAGTTACTTAATTTTGGAAAGTGTATTAATTTTGAAAGTTACTAAAAATGTAAAGTTACTAAAATGGAAAGTTACTTAAATGTAGAAAGTGTATAACTTAATGAATGGTTTGTAATTCGAATTTCATCATTTCTTTTAGGTTCGGTCAAGAGGGGAGTGATTTTGATATTTCCTGTGGTTGTTTTCTTTGGTTATTGCTTTGACTTCGGATAAGAAGTACAAGATATCTCTGACCTTATCGTTAAGGTTTCTAATGACACATTCTCTTTATTTGATTATTCTGTGATATTGCTACATTTGCTCTGGAGCTTTTTACCTTGGCTTTCTTATATGATTGTTTTATGTTTTCTTTTGAACCCTGCTTTTATACCTCTTGATATCTGAACCTTTGACTTGACCTTTGCTATGATCACCCTTTGAAATGATCTTTGATATGACTTTGCTTTGATCCTTCAGTTTGAGAACCATGCCACTATTTGTTTCCTAGCATGAAGGTAACATGGCAGTGTCATTGCATTGCACCATTTGGCATGAATATGTGTGAGTGAGTGATTTCTCATCGTCGTCCCCAGTTGATATTAATGCGCATTATGAAGATTATTATTTGTTTAAGGGGCGTTTTGGATGCATCCTAGATTTTGTTTTGTTTCGATGGAGTATGACTTTTATATATATGTAATTTGGTGACTGATGTTTGGGTGCTTCCAAGTCTTTCACAATTTTAGAGCTCGCTACTCAATGGTTACTTTGTATGATTTGTTGGGCTTGTTAGGACTTGATTTGACTTTCTGATTCATCTTACTTACACTATGAATTGACTTCTGATTTGTTTTACCTTTCAATTTGTTATTCCTTTGTTCTTGTCTTGTGATATCCTTTGCACCTTTATCGTTATTTTTTGATTTTTCCGTTATCTTTTGCGTATCGATTTTATATAATCTGTTCATGGGCTTGTAGCTTCAGTCCGCACTTCCTTTTCCTGAGGATGGTATCTACAAGCTTGAAGCCTGGGGTTGCTTTCAGGTTATGAGTGCTGAGTGTGGGGACTTACCCTAGAGATCTTAGTTTGATATATGATTGTTTCTTTTCAAGGACTATTTGTTATTTCGTTTGGTATGTCTATCTTTGTGAAACTTTTGTACCTTAAGTAGTGTAGGACTTATTTACTTTGGTTTATTTATTAAGACTCGCTGTTTATGCTTGTGTTATGATTTTGTATGCCATGATGTCACACCTTATTTGTAATACTTCTACCCTTTCTGGTCGAGGCGTTACAATTTAATGGTATAAGAGCTGCTAGGTTAATCTTGACGAGGTATTATGACCTTAAGAGCTTAGGCTTAGAACTGTGAGGATTGGGTAGACGTTACAGGTATTTTTTCCTTTCTTGCGTAACTCTCTTCCGTAACCTATCTTGTTTTCGTTTGCTAATCGTTTTCTCGATCGTTCAAGGCGGCCAAGACTTCAGGTACTATTACCGGTATTCTCTACATTGATGATCGTACTGTCTTCGTTTTATTTGATACTGGGGCTACACATTCTATTATATCTACCACATTTGCTAAGAAAACGCTTAATATGTCTTCTAAACATTAATTGAACGTGAATAATTTAAAACCAATGAACGAACCATATGCTTATTGGACATGAATTTGTTAAACGCCATCTACGTTTTGATGATCGTATTCGTCCTGCGAATTTACTTTTCTTACCATATGCTGACTTTGATGTGATTCTTGGCATGGATGGTTGGCTTCTCATCGGAGCTGTCGAGTGACGGGCGTGGGGTGTGGTGGTGGTAGTTGTTGGGCGCGGAGGGCGCGGAGTGTGGTGGCGCATGTGAGTGTTTGTGTCTTTGTGTGTTGTGAGTGCTGCTCTCCCCCCGCACTCACCCAGTGTACCTCTGATATGAAAGGCACGTACCTTGATTTCCATGCGGTGGCATAGGTTTTCTGGCTTCTGTTACCGGGACCACATCTATATGGCAAGACCGTAACTTAATATTGAAATCTTTCTGCTTTGTTTGTGATTCACGCTGCTGTTTTTCAGATTATGAATTCATGGGAGACTCTTCCGCTCAGGTCTCTAGAGAGATTCTTGAGTTTGTTGGCATTGACGTTTAATTTTCTGGTGATGAACCTATACTCGATATAAAGGCCTCCGTATCTTATATGGCAGCCTGCGTGCTTTTTGAAGGAGTTAAGGAACAAGTTACAGGACGAGTTGCGAGAATGGCTTTTTTGTAGAGTGCTTGGTTCGATTTTGGTATTTGTTTTGGTTCGAATAACACAACCGAATAGCATAAATTCATAAAATCATCAAGAATCATCAAAGGTATTTTTGTATCTCATTTTTCATCATATTAATTCGTTCTATGCTTAAGAAAAATATTCATGCATGTTGTATTGATCGAATTAATTAAAACATGTTCAAAACCCTAATTTTTAGCTAGTTATGTAATCGGCATTTATAATGTTTTTAAAATTGATTTTATATTTTTCTAAGGTTGTTTATATCATATATGACTCATATAAATTGTTTGAAAAATTTAGGGGAGATTCGAATAATTATTTGGGATTTATTTATGTTTGCCGATTTGCGAATAAGGGGAAAAGGAAAGAAATAAAATTAGGGTTAGGGTTTTAATAATTTTTCCAAGTTCTTCTAATGCTAATGATTGTATAAAAATTGGGAAATGTTTGGGGAAAAATTTAATTAGGGTTTTAGTGATTTACTTATTAGCCGATTTGATTTTTAAAGTATAAGGGGGTGATTTGTAATTTCTGAAACTATGAGGTCTGTTTTAAACATGTTATTATACTTATTATAATCTGTATAAAATAAGTTGAGGGGTATAAAATGTCATATTGATATTATTTTGGATTAAAATGGTTAATTACATATAATAAGTAATTAGAAATTAATTAATTAAAATAGAGGGACTGAAATTGTAAATTCTGAAAAGTGGAAGGTTTGGTTAGTATTTAATGTATAAAGTATGAATTTGTCATATTTGGATCTATAAGGACTTGTTTTGTAATTATGGATAATTAAAGATATTGTTTAAATAATTAATAAACAACAAGGGCTAAATATGTAAATTGTGTAAATTAAGGGTTTGACTTGTAAATATAGAAAATGGAAGGTATAATCTGAATAAAATGTGAAACTGGGATATTTACACTTTTAACCTTGAAAATTGTTGATTTTGTATATTAAACCCTAAAATATGGAAAGTTGTCATATTTAACCCTAAACTTGTAAGGTTGACATGTTAGGTCCCTAAAATATTCAAAATACTTAATAGAATCTCAAATGATGAATATTACTAATTTTGGAACTTACTAAAAATAGAAAGTTACTAAAAATAGAAAGTTACTAAAAATGGAAAGTTACTAAAAATAGAAAGTATAACTTAAATGAATGGTTTGTAATTCGAATTTATCATTTCTTTAGCCTGCTATGCTACCTTTGATATTTGAACCTTTGACATTGAACCTTTGCTATGATCCCTTTGAAATGAACTTTGATATGACTTTGCTTTGAACCCTTCAGTTTGAGACCCGAGCCACTATTTGTTTCCTAGCCATGAAGGTAACATGGCCGTGTCATTGATGCACCTTTGGCATGACTCATGTGTGGGTGAGTGATTTCTCACACCGTCCCCCATTTGATATTATATGCGCATTATGAAGATTATTATTTGTTTAAGGGGCGTATGGATGCATCCTAGATTTGTTTTGTATTCGATGGATTATGACATTATGATATATGTATATTTGGTGACTGATGTTTGGGTGCATTCCACGTCTTTCACAATTTTGGAGCTCGCGACTCCATGGTTACTATGATATGATTTGTTTGGGCTTGGTAATTGGACTTGATTTGATTTTCTGATTCATCTTACCTTACACTATGAATTGACTTCTGATTTGTCTTACCTTATATTTGTATTCCTTTGATCATGTCTTGTGATATCCTTTGCACCTTATATCGTATCCTTTGATTTTCCGTTATCTTTTGCGTTCGATTATATATATCTGTTCACTGGGCTTTGTAAGCTCAGCCGCACTTTCTTTTCCTGCGGCAGGTATCTAAGCTAGGAGCTGGGGTTGCTTTCGGGATATGAGTGCTGAGTGTGGACTTACCCTAGAGATCTTAGTTTTGATATATGATTTGTTACTTTTCGAGACCTTCGTTATTTCGGTTATTTCGTTTGGATATGTCTGTCTTCTGATTGTCTTACCGTATATTTTGTAGTTCTTTGATGCATGTGCTGGTGATTATCATTTGCACTTATATTCTGGTTATCCTTTGATTTTTACGTTATCTTTTTGGTTCGGATTTGATATATATGTGTTCACTGGGCTTTGTAAGGGATTATTTGGGTTATAATGATAATTTCCATATACACCTCCTACTCCACACCCACAACTCTCCCTCACTTCCCCCCCCCAACACCCCAACACCACCCCCCACCCCCCACCCCCCCAACCACCCCCCCCCCCCCCCCCCCCCACCCCCCCCCCACCTCCCTCCCTCCCCCAACTTCCCCCCTATACACCCCCCCCAACCACCCCCCCCCCAAAACCCCCCCTCCCCCCCAAGAACATACCCCCTTCCCCCCCACCCCCCCTCCTCTAGCCGCACTTCTTTCCTGCGGCAGGTATCTAAGCTAGGAGCTAGGGTTGCTTTCAGATTATGAGTGATGAGTGTGGACTTACCCTAGAGATCTTAGTTTTGATATATGAATTGTTTCTTTTCAAGACCTTCGTTATTTCGGTTATTTCGTTTGGATATGTCTGTCTTTTAAGAACTTATGTACCTTAAGTCATGTTGACTTATTTTCCTTTGGTTATTTATTTAAGACTTTCGCTGTTTATGCTTGTGTTATGATTGTGTATGCCTTTGATGTCACACCATATTTGTAATACTTCTACCCTTTTGGGTCGGTGCGTTACAATCATTGTTTGGATAGCAAAGTGCACCAAAGACATGAAGTAAGATAGATCGGGGTTTTTGTCATGTTAGAGCTCATAAGGAGTTTTTCCATGGCAGCGCCATATAATGGATCAATTTTGGGTGTAACATGCGGTAGCGACTGCCTTGGCCTATAGAAATAAAGGAGTTTTGCGTAGATTAACATTGTTCGAGCGGCATCAACAAGAGTACAATTTCGCCTTTCAACAAAACTATTTTGTTGTGGAGATCATGCAATTGATGTTTCATGAGAGATACCAACACTCTCATAATAGCTACGCAGAGTTTGATTGACAAACTCAGTTCCATTATCTGTACGAATATTCCTGACAGGCGTATTCAATCTAACATGTATCATCTTTAGAAACTTGATTATGAAACCAGGAGCTTCATCTTTTGATGCTAGAAACTTCACCTATATGAACCGAGAGTAGTCATCTACAATTATGAGGATGTACTTTTTCCTATTTATACTTGCAACACACATAGGCCTACAAAGATCCATGTGCAAAGAGATATAGTTTTTCCTGATTGGTGTCTTCAGATTTAGGTTTATGTGATTATTTCTTGCTTTTGCCTATAGCACATGCCAAACACAGATGATCTTTTTCAAATTTCAATTTGGGAAAACCTCGTACGAGACCATTTTTAGCCAAATGATTAATAGCACCAAAGTTCAAATGTGACAATCATCGGGCCATAACCAGGATTTGGTCTTTGAGGCTTTGGACAAAAGACAAATTGGAGAAGACGCCATCATATCCCCCATTGACAATGTATAAAGGTTGTTTCTCGAGATCTTGAGAGTAAATCATCACCTTCCAGATTACGAACAAAGCACATGTGTTTTCTGAAAGCTACTTCAAGATCTAAGTCGTAGAATTGTCCAACAGAGAATAGATTGTGTCCTAACCCTTCCACATAATAAACCCTTGAAATTGTGATATTTCCTATCTGATAGTCACCATACCCCATAATCTTTGCAATCTGGTCGTTACCGAACTTGACAGTACTGAGAAACTTGCGAACAAAATTGGTGAGCTAAGAGCGATTCCCAGTCATGTGCTTGGAGCATCCGGAGTCCAAATACCACAAAAAATTTAGACAACCTAAGATCGACAGAAGAAGAAGATGGAGAAACTGAAGTATTGGATCCTCGAGATGTACCGGGTTCCATTTTGTTAGAACTCATAGATTTTGCAATCTTAGGTTTTCTATTAGAACCATTAGTCTTAGGTACCTTGGGTCTCCTAGTATAAACCTTAGTTATTACAGATTCTTGTGCAACTACTTATAGAGGAATGGGTTCCCTAAGAGTCACTTTATTAGTAGCGGTAATCATAGTTAAAGGGCACGCATTTCCAACTAAAATGAAAGTCCTTCATGTGGGTCTCCAGTTATATCCAATTTTAGTAAACACTTTTCCTGTAGGTTTCCATTCTTCTTTCTTTTTAGCTTTCTTAACAGACTTAGATTTGGAACTCGCATTCATATCAGCAATAAATTCAACAAAGCACAATTCATGTCTAGCATCAAACATAGAACTATTACATTTAACGTACATTAGCTCAGAATTTGTATTTAATTTAGAATGCTGCACATTTGCATTTCTAGATGGTTCAACAACAAAATTTGATTTATTCAAACTAGACTTAACTATCCTAGAGTGGTCTTCTACTTTATTCTTCTTCTGGGTATTACTTGAAATCTTCAAGATCCTATCATTCTTTGTATTGTCTGTAGACTTTGACCTGCTAGATTTATAGTTAGATCGGCTACTCCTGTTGGAAGTTGACACAGAATTGTTTAGTGAGTTTGTATGGTTCTTTGTTCGGGAAGTAGTCCATTGTTATAGGGATTGTGCTTGAATGAATATGACGATGTTCGGTGTGCAGCATAAGTTCTCTAACTATTTTTTCTTTGTTTGTTTGATTGGCGTGACAGACAAAATGATTGTCTGTCATTAGGTTTAGTGAATAGTCAGGGCAAGTATCTCTTAACATATCTCTGAAACTCTTGAATCAGCTTAACATAGCCTCTTACAGCAGAGTAGATGGACTATGTAAAGGGCTGAGTAAGATGCACTATCTAAAGGGTTTCGTGATTTAGCTTGTTCAACTACCTCCTTAAGAATAGCAGCTTGTTCCATTGTATGCTTAAGGTATTATTCATGAGCTTCCTTATTATTCTTAACCTTAGGATCTAAAATTATTGGGTCAAGCTTATACATTCCTGGAGCAATAGTGGTAGCATTTGACACTTGGGCAGCATTATCGACTATGTCTTTTCCTTTGAATTTTCTAAGATCATTTTTTAATGTTGTTATGACAAAAACTTTTTTCTGAAGTTGAGCATTTAAATCAGTAATTTCAACAGACTTTTGATTCAATTGATTAACCAAAGATTTAGTTTGTTCTTTAGCATGAACACGTGATGGTTTAATTGAATCATAAGGTTATTTATAAGTCTGTTTCAAATACTTATTGTCATCAATTAGTTTTGTCACCCTATGTTCTAGTTCGATATTGATGGTCTCAATCTCATCTATGTCCTTTTTCACATTATTTGTGGTAGAAGTTTTATTCAAACGTTTAATGTTTGTCTTCAACTTCTCGATGGTTGTGTCTTTTGTTTGAAGCTCAGCTTTCAAATTGTTCAATTCAAACAATTGATCAAATGAAGGTTCAGTTTGGTTTACAGATGTGTTATTCTTTTGAAAATTTTCTTTATTGAGTTGCATTGCAATTTCAAGAGAAATGCAATGTTGTTCAAGTTCAGAAAATGTTTTTGAAAGTCTATTATACTCATCTTTTTCAACCATGTTGTGTTGTTTGATAAGCTCAGCTTCAAATTCCAGACACTTGTTGCACATTTCCACATAATCTACAGAATCATTCGTATCAACAGAAGAATTCTCTTTTACAGAAGTATTTATATCCAACAAA